>FIZV01000848.1:0-19514 GCA_900050545.1 Trionymus perrisii | reverse complement strand
ATATGTATTTTAAAAAAAAGAAAAATTTCCAAAATTGTTAATTTTCACTGATCCAATAATTTTCCGAAATTGTAAATTTTCAAAAATTGTCAAATTTTCAGTAAAGCTCAAATTATAATTTTTTTATAGGAATATTGAAAAGATCATCCTCTCCTTCAGCAACGTACCTACAAAATATATTAAGAGAAACATAAAACTAGTGCCCTTTTAAACTACCTGAAAAAAGTACAAATCAAAAAACAAAAACTTTTTTTCTCTCAATTTCTAATTTGTAAATTGTTTAAAAGTTCAAATTTTCAACTCTCATAAAAATCTCAATTATTCGAAAATGTGGAGAGAAGTCGGACTTCCACGACTTCCCCTTCAAATACGCCACTGCTCCTTCCACACAGATTTTGTTAAAAGTTATCGTAATTTACTCTTCAGGGTGTGTTTGTAGCTAGAATAAGACAAACAGACGAAGAAAAAAAATGAATGAAAAAGTTGCTAATGGATTGCTATCATTATACGTACAATACGACGACGATACAATATTTGCATCCTTTCTTGGAAATTGAGAGACGATTCGACATTACCTACTGCGAAATTTGATCTGCGGTGCTGTAAACTCGTTTTATAACACTATTAATTGATTGAAAATAATGTTAACGTTGTAGTTCTGTATGCTGATTATGGTTTAGCAAATTATGCATACAGTGTAAAATGACGTATTTAGGATTATAAACTGGTTTTCGGATAGGGACTTCGGCTTAATCGATTTGCTTATGGATTGTAATAGGTAATAGGTATCTATACATACTACTTAACTATTCGTCTTGAAAATTGTTTTTTCTACTCAATTTTTTAAAATCCATACTTTTATTTAGCTCGATGATTTTTGTAGTTTTTTGTTGGTAACAGAATAAGAAGGTACCTATCGAACTGGATTTGTAATAATGTATCCAATTGTAATTGCTAGTTCGTTCGTATGCCGCTAGACTTTAATTTTAAATTTGACGAATGTGGAGGTATTTTTTCAACCAAGGTTTTTCTAAACGTGATGATTTTCAATGTGCTTAAATATTCATCCTTTATTTTATTTTTCTTCAATTCTCGCTGTATTTCATTTTTGACTGATTTTTTTTTTAAATTCGATTTGGAATATTTTTGCGATAAATTAGTAAAGATGAACTCGAATTTGAAAATTATGAGGAAATGAAATTACACATTTTGAGAGATTTCTTTCAATTTACTTTCCGCGGGGAATGAGTAAAAAATTAATGGAATGATTTATTGTTTTTGTAATGGAAAGACATTTTTATTTGGCCACATTCTGACTGGTTGATGGTAATGTTTCCTTATCAACTAATTTTCACGGATCGATCAAGGCCAAACAATATTCTGAATCCAATCCAGGTAAAATGCAACATTTGTGAACACTGACGGATCTTCTTTATTGCCACAAATTCCAGCACCGTATGACGTCACGCCGATTATACTCCACATGCAAGTTTCCTTCTCATGTAGTAGCTGTAAAGGTCCTCCGGAATCTCCCTGTTTGGAAAAACCGAATGATCGATTAATGAAATACTGTGGAGCAATAGACCGCATTGCATATAAGTATGGGAAGTTACAACTGACCGGACACGTGTCCCTGCCTGCTACAAGATCTCCGGCGCATATCATAGTGGTCGTGTTGTAATCTTGAAATCTGTTTGTGCAACGCCAGTCTCCTACTACTGAGATGGTCGCTTTCAATAAATGATCGCTGGGCCGTGCAGCTACGAAGTAAATTGGAAGTGTTTGAATTGAGCGATTGCAAGACGAAAGGAAAACTCGAATGTTTTCTAACCTGTGTCCGTGCGTCCCCAACCAGTGATACTGCCCCGAGTACCAACCGAGTTGTAAGTCGATGTGTAGAGGCAAGCTGGTCTTACATACGGACCTACCTTCACGGTGGTGTTCAATCGAAATAGCGCTATATCGTGCATGGTTGTTTTCTGGTTATACCCGGGATGATCGTAGGCTCTGACGATGCTGTATACAGCTGGCATAGCGTCATCTCTATTCGATGTGATGTTCAGATCGCCCAACAAAGCCCATTTTGGTGCGCCACTGAATAAAAAATAGAAGGCATACAATTAGCAGACGTTATAAATGCAGAATAACTGGACAGATGTCCGGATACTTCAACTAACTATTGACTGGTTGTGCTGCAATGCGCGGCACTCAAGATGAAGTTTTCGCTGATCAATGAACCGCCGCAGTTCCATTCGACGTTCTGGAATCTGCTTCCATATCCCAACAGAGCCTATGGTCAAAATTAAGCCGTCCTTAGGCATTGATAAAATAAAATCTAAATTAGACGAGTTTTGCTGACGAGTAATTTACCATATGAGGATATTCTTTGGCTAAAGCCGGAAGGCCATTGACAATCAACGTCGCCGAATTTATGCAGTCTGGTTCCGAAAACCACATTCCTTCGTCTCCAGGTATACTAGCATTTAACCACCGCATTACAAACCTATATTGTGCATATCTTTCGCAATCTGGTCAAAAAATAGATATATAAGTATGATAGTGTTCCAAATTTGGGATTAGTGTATCACCTGCAAGTATCACTAACAGAACAATTTATGTAAATCGTCGAGTGACTTTATTTGTAAATAAAGGCGCTACAGAGATATAGTTACTGGGGGAAGCGCCAAAGTCCTTAAGATCCAATTATGAACACCATGCTAACCCCACCACTTCTCGTTTCCAACGGGGTCAAAACTACCATGTAAACTCAGAAGTGGGCAATAATGTTTATTTTTAGGGGATTTTAATTTTGGGGCTCAAATTTGGGGCGAGGGTCTTTTTTTGGAAGCTTTTAGAACGAGTCGAAAATAATGGAAATTTTTGAAAGGTACCAAAAAGTAAAATTTTGCATTATTTTTTCACGTTGATCAGTCTTACACATCCCTTAATTAGCCGAGAGGTCCCAGAATTATGCACGAGGACCTGGGCAATCAAAATTTGCCATGTGCATACAGTAGGTATAGGTTCTTGATGTGCGTTGGGTGAGGGGAGGGGAGTTGACCTTAGAAACTCGAATTTGGAGCAAGACCCATTTTTTAGAGACCTCTAAATCTAATCCAAAATGAAAGAAATTTTGAACACCAGCTATGGGTAGAAGACCCATCGATTTTGGGGATCACATTTTTCACAATAGGAGGTGAAGCAAGAGTCGTAGGGTGGAAGCCTTTTGTATGTTCAATTGGGCAAACTTCCCTACCACTGCATAAAAAAAACTCGTAGCAGTCAAGATGCTACTCGAGAGCCGAATTTATGAGTGAGATTGAACTAGAGCTCCTTCAAAAGAGGGGTTCACCCCAAATTTTGGACTCAAAGGCAATAAAAATCTCCAAAGGGCACCTCAGTGACCTACATCATCTATATGCCAAATTTTGTTCTCCTGCATAATTTAGTTTGGGCAGTGCGCTGGTCAATGCACTAAAAAAGCAAGTTGAAACGTGTCTAATGCGAAAAAAATGGTGGTACAATCCCACTTTTTGGGGTATAAAAAGGGGTGGGAATTATCTAGAAAGCTGAAATTTGGATATGTTAGGGGTAAGACGGGTGTTCACTGATGAAACAAGTTTCAAGAAATTGTATCATTTTAGGGCACCTCCACAGCTCCTGGCAAAAGAGAGGTCACCCCAAATTTGGACCCCAAAGGTTAAAACCATCAAAAGACACATCTGTGACCTCTACCGATTCTACATTTAAAATTTCAACCTCTCTGGTCACTTGGTTCGGACTATAGGCTGATCAACGCACCAAAAAAGTGGGAAAAAATGTAAATTTTTTTGATTTTTGACCCTTCATTTTGATCCTTGAGAGGTGAAAAGTCAAACCCGGGAAAAGGCACATCAGTGACCTCTATCAACTCTACATACCAAATTTTGACTTCCAGATTCACTTGGTTTGGGCTGTAGGTTGATCAACGTACCTGTGAGACAGGTTAAAACATGGAAAATTCTTTAGGGTCCAAAAGTCAAAACATGCAAAAGGCACATCAGGGGCATGAACTGAATCTACGATGAAATTTTGTCGCTCCTAGTCCAACTTGGAGGGTCGGTGGCCTGATCAACGTGATAAAAATGACCTTATACTTCTGTTTTTGGGGCCTAAAATGGGGTGGGGTGACTTGGGGCCTGAAATTTGGATACGTTACAAGCAATTAGAGGTCCTATCACTGGTCGAAATTTAAAACAAATACGTCACTTTGGACCCCCTATAGAGCACCCCCTAAAAAGGGGTTCACCCCAAATTTAGGGATCAAAGGTCAAAATCCCCAGAAGGCACATAAGCGACCTCTATCTACCCTACATATCAAATTTTTACCTCCTAGGTCATTTTGTTTGAGCTGTAGGCTGATCAACGTACCAAGAAACCGAAATAATCCCGATAATTCTCGATTTTTGACCCCACACAAATGTCAAAAGGGGTCCAAAGCTCAAAACCCGCAAGAGACACATCAGGGGCATGAACTGAAT
The DNA here is from genome assembly GCA_900050545.1 of Trionymus perrisii. Taxonomy (NCBI): domain Eukaryota; kingdom Metazoa; phylum Arthropoda; class Insecta; order Hemiptera; family Pseudococcidae; genus Trionymus; species Trionymus perrisii. The sequence goes on along the minus strand of FIZV01000848.1, from coordinate 14,994 downwards.
TTATGATGAGATTTTGGTGCTCCTGGTCCATTTTGGGAGTCTCTAGCCTCACCAGTTTTTGGGGCCTAAAATGGGGGTTGGGGATGACTTGGGGGCTGTTTTCTCACCCCCTCCTTCCAAATCTGGGCCGAACACAATAGCTTCATGAATTCGGCTAAAAAAGGAAAAAAGTCCAGCATTTGGTTCGAATAAAAACTAAACTGTGTGGACCAGTTGTGTGCATAAAGAGTTTGTTAATGGTTGTGGTTATATCGAAAGAAATATTACAGAAATGGTAATGGACTTACTTTCTAAGGCTACCGCCGTTGAATTTCTAGAGCTCCTCAATGTATTCTGTTGTGGTGCAGGAGTGTTTGGGCGCTGAGTAGGTGTATTCCCTCCAAGTGGTGGCTGTAAACTTATTGGTTTCTTGACGCCATACCGAAGGAAAATTTCAGTGAATATAGATTGTTTGCTGATGATATTTTATAAGATTAAATTTTCACCGTTAAGTATTACCTGTACCGGTGGTGGTGCAGGTGTCGCTGCCGATAGGGGCACTACCTTAGGGGGTGCAGGAGATGGTGGATTGATTGCATTCTTACAACAGATACCAGGGACAAAATTTTTTACACTGCAGGATACATAATTTAGACTTTTTACCAGCTCCTTCCCGTTGACACAATTTTTCACTTCTAAGCAGATTTCGCCCCTTTGGCTGCATACGTCTGGTTCTGGATTATCGCGTAAAACAACCGTTATTAAATGTTGAGAAAACTAAATGAATGAAAAAAGACTATCGACTAGGAGAAATATTTCAAAAATTGAACCACTTTCAAAAATTTATTCAAATTTTCAAAACTCCAAATTAATCGAATTTCAAATGTTTGCCAAATTTTGAAAATTATATAAATTATCATCTAGGTATTAAAAATTGATTCAATTTCAAAACTTTATTCAAATGCCAAATGTTTATAAAATTTTGGAAAGTTACATATTTTTCAAATTTTAAGACTTACTTGGTAAAAATTATTGTAAAAAAAATCTCAAATTAGTGAGAGTTTCAGAATTGTAAAATCAACCAGGGATTTTGGAATTGCCCCCAGCGGAAAAAACATCCATGTTAATAACTGGGTCGTTACACCTACTGAATTTTAAAAATGCAAAAAAAGTACTTTTAAATTTTTTGAAGGAGTAATTTTATTTTTAAAAAATACATCTTTTCACCACATTTTTGAATCGTTTTGGAATTTGCTCGTAAAATAATTGTAAAAAGTTCGCACGAGTTTACTTACTTCGAGTCTGTGAAGTATACAAAGGAACCAAGAATGAAAGTATAAGTACTGAAGCGTTCAAACCTCGATACACGAAAATTGACAAATTCATAATGCTTGAAAACAATGACTACTGCATTTGAAAAAAACTACGAACTCAGACGAAACAAAGTTGCAACATGTTGACTACACATCATTAACATTTGAAAAACCAAAATATCGTGATTTCCCGATGAGCAAATTTATCAAAATGTTTTTTAAATTTCACTGCATCAGAGAACGTAAATTTTTACCTTCGACAACTACATAATTATAAAAGCATATGATAGCAGCGTCGTGTGGTGGGAGAATTCTGGTATGGGAAACCCTACGACGTGGTTGCTGCGCGGGTAAATAAACAGCGAATGTGTGATGTTGCATTGTACGATTCACTTCTCGCTAATAGTTGGTCGCTTGATTTGAAAGGATATTGACAATTTGTGGGATATATTTTTTGAGACAGACGAGTATAATGTTTGAAAATTAAGGGCATTTCGAGTCGACTCGGAGTCTACGTGTCACTTACGAGTCTCATTTCAGAGCAGACTCTGTCCATCACTGTTCCCAAAGAAAAGACGTGTGTAGGGGTAAATGGGTATTTCAATTATAACGAGAAATCAGCCATTTATTTTTAAAGTTTGTGCAATATTGCTGTTTCTGTACTTTTTTTATGTGATATAAAATTTCCCACTTTGACATTTCCCTGTTGGAGAAAAAAATGAATAATTTGTATTTAGTATAACGTTTACGTTGGTAATATATTGATTATATTTGTATAATTATAGGTTCAAAAATTATCGTGTACGATAAAAACTCGTTTTTTAACTTATATTTAATAAAGATCATAGTATTGGAAAATTCACATTTTTTGAATAAAACTCCACTACCCCTTAGGCTATGCAAGTACGTACATTATTTTAAGTATGAATCAATTTTTTTCAAACTGAAAATATCATTAAAAATAAATGACAAGCTTTCATAGGAAATTGAACTCAAAATTTAATGAGAAATAAGCTTATAGAATTAATCGATCAGAGCTTCTTCTGGTGACTTTTCTCTTCTTCATCAAGGCCAAACAATACTCTGAATCCAATTCAAGTAATAGGGCACTCTGGTATACACACCGGGGGTTTCCATGTCTCCACAAGGTGCAGCGACAAAAGAGGTTATTCCCATTATGTTCCACATACATACTTCTTTATCCACCGGTATTTGTAAAGGACCCCCATTGTCTTGCTGTTTAAAAAAACAACAACAACACAGGTTTAGAAATATTATAACATTGAAAATAATTAAGCTAGGGGGTAGGGACCTGTACCATTGGAAAGCTCGAACTTTACTCTTCCAAAAATATGTATTAATATTTGTAGGTTACCATAAAAACTTTTTATTTTTTCTGAAAATTTCAAAATTTTTGTTTCTTCAGGCAAAAGTTTTCAATAATATTTTTGCAAGAGTAAAGTTTGGGCTTTTCAATGGTGCACCCCCCCCCACCTAATTATTTTTAGTGTTATAATTTTTTTTTATTGAAAACATAAAATAAAAAATTTAATTTTTTCTCGCATGGATTTCCCGGAAGTAAAACTCTAATGACTTTTCAACCAATAGAGATAGAGGGGCGGGGTTTACGCTATTTGAAAGCTCAAACTTTTTGCATCTAGAAACATTAATAAAAATAATATGTTGAGGAATAAGTTTCTTGATTTTTTTTTTTTTTTTGAAAAAACCTAAAAAATCAATCGCATTTTTGAACATGTTTTTCAAATATTTTGGCCCGTACAGCTCCCCTGTCCACCTATAGCATGGTGATCGAGCACGTGACAAAATTCTTGATAAAATTTGCTATTGATCGCCGCAAAGTGCAATTTCCTACGTATCATGCTAATTGAGTGACGCAATCTCGAAAATGTCGAACAAAATCAAAAGCGAAATTTTTTTCAAGCACATAACTTTGCCCCTGCTGCCCATAGGGTAGGCAAACCTTCATACATCAACTAACAGTGTGTTGCAGGGTTGCTGGTTGGAAGGTGCTACTTCTACCGCGGAACACCCTGTATGGTCTAAAAACCAGCGAGTGATGTTGGCTTCTATCTCACTGCCACCCACTCCAGTGAGGTAAAATACGTTTTTCCGGTATAAATTTTTATTTTCCTCATTTCTCAACCGAACTCAAACTTGCAGAAACGATGGACCCCACAGAAGGCCATTACTGGAAATGTTTTCAATTTTTTCAAATTGTAGTTGTTTCTAACACTCGCGCATTGTTTTCAATTCACCAAACATGTGTCTTTTCCTTCTTTGAGGTCTCCGGCACATATCATCCCCGCTGAATCGTATGAAGAACCCGGAGTAGCATACGAATACGATGTTTCGCACAGTTTGTTTTCTAGAACTGTAATAGTAGCTTTTAGTAAATTGGCGCTTCTATTTTCATCTGTAGGCAGAGGTATGAGAAAAATTTCAGTTATGTATAATGATTTTGTTTTAGAGATATCCTCTTCGCAGATACTTCTCACCTGCACCAGTTTTACCCCAACCAGTGATGCTAGCTTTGGTATTGACTGGAATGTGATTGGATGCGTATAAGCAAGCTGGTCTCACATGAGGGCTCATTGTTACCGTTGTATTTAATTCAAAAAGCGAAATATCCAAGTACGCTGATCTTGACCCTGGTATATAGCTCGGGTGAACATGACGTTTCACTATTTGGTAAACTGCAGGTTTGGAATTATTATTTTTTGAGTCCATATCTGTAGTGCCAAGCAGAACCCATCGCGCTGGACCAATACCACTAAAAAAAATATATTATGTACTTGCATGAGTCTTAATCGAATTGATTAGATTTTCACACCCCTAGACAAGTGTGGTATATAAATTTCAAATCTTGAATAAATACATTGAAGTTAGATCGATGGTACATTGAGCACTACTCATTACAAATTTTTCACTAATTAAAGAGCCTCCGCATATCCATTCAACGTCTTTGAAATCATTGCCAAATCCTATAAGAGCCTGCGATGAAAAATTAAAAATGAAGCAAGTTTCTTGTCTCGTAATTGAAAATGTTTCAGGCTAAATAGAGCTTACCATATGAGGGTATTCTTTTGGTTCTGCTTCGATTCCTCCAGCAATTAATGGTATGGCGTTTATGCAGTCCATTTCCTTCTGCCAACTCCCATTTTGGCCAGAAGTAGAGGATTTTTTCCATTTATTTACATATCTATATTCCGCATATCTTTTACAGTCTAAATAATAGTGAAAATATGAGTTTATGAATACCACAACATTTTATGCATTTTCATACTCACTCTGAAGAGCTATATTCGCAGCAGATTTTGGAGATTTCTCTGTTGCAGGAGTACCTACTGAAGGGTTCCCGTTCGATTCAACTTCGTCACGTATTTGTGAGATTGTGTCGATGTGTAAGGCTAAATCGGTGAATAAATTGACCGAATTGGATATTTGTTCTTTTAAACTCACAATGCCTCGTAGGTAATAGAGACCGTTTTCTTTGAATAAGATACCTCCGCCGCTGTCCCCTTGGAGTAATGTGGCACCTTGGAATTGTTGCGAGTATTACTAGTGTGATCCTTATTATGGGGATTTCGATTTTTTTTTTGGAACCAACCCCAATTCATGACACGCAGAACAATGTGTCCTTACCCGTTTTGTTGCCTGTACCAGCACAGAACTTATCCAACGTTAAAAATTTTATAAAGTCTTTACTAATCATTTTTACGCATCGGTTGGTATCAATTACGGGTAAATCTATGGTCTTTAACTCCTTGCTGTAATCACCATGTTCGGTCAGTCCCCACCCTACAACCTAAAATTATGTCAAATGTTAGGCAGCTTTATACGTGACAAATGAGTTAGAGCGGTGCGTATAAGAATGAGCAATTACTTTTCCTAGTTCTCCATCTGAAGGACGTTTGCGATTTTTTAAATCCATCCAGTTTAAACATGCTGGCAGAACTACCGGGCTTATTGCGATTTTTTCTTTCAAGATTAAAATCGCTATATCTGCTTGATGATTATTGATCCTACCCTGATAACCGATTGTAGACGAATAACGTATTTCTTGTATCTGAAAATAAGCCACTACAATCGTATTGAAATCTTGACAACGGGGATGAATAAATATACTTCAACTTGGTGCCGGAGTCGTGATGAAGAATTTTTTGTGATTGCATTTATCAAAGTATTATACTTCTAAAAAATTCCAGTGTCACTGTTCAAAAAAATATTTTTTTTTTTATAAGTACCTTTGATCGTTCCAATTTGATTCCTTTTCGAGTAAACTTTCTTTCAAGTCTTATTTTATTCAAAAAAATTGAATTTTGAATGATTTTTATTTTGTGAAAAATTCGAGGGTCCTAACTACATATTTTTTGAGGTCTGAAAAAATATTTGTAAAAGATTCTCAATTTTTTATTTTTTGGAGAAATAAGCGAAAAAAAATTTGAATGAAAATCTTGTGAAAAAGAAAACCATTTTTGAAAAGACAATAGAAAAAGATTTTTTTAATTTTGAGTTTTAAAAAAAAATTTAAACATAAAGGGGGCCATAGCGTCATTTACCTTCAGTGATGTTCCCAAGAAATATCTCGAGGGGGGCTTAATAAAAGTGATGAACTCAATGAAAGAATGAACAACAGTGGCGTAGCCAGACAGACATTCGAGGCAGCGGGTCTCCTCCCCAAAAAAGGAAGGAATTTTATGTAAAACTGAAAAAAAAATAATATTTTGTCCAAAAAAAAATAATAATTGTACCCAAGCGAAGCTAGGGCGATAATTTTTGTAGAAAAGAGCATTTTTAAAAGCTGAAATTTCATCGTTTTTCAACTTTTCAGTCGTCAAGAGTGATGGCTCTGATGGCAATGGAAAAAATTACTAAAATATTTATAGCAATTGATAGGATCTCAGAAGTGATACCATTCTATATTTTATTGCTTTCAATTTTCGAGGAAGGGCTGAGCCCCGTGCTCTCCCTAAGGGAACATCCCTGCTTACTTTACACTTTGCAGCAAGCATATTTTGTACACGTACCTTGAATGTCTTTTGGAAACGATTATCTTGAATGTTGTAGTTGTTAGTATATTTTGCAACAACAACTTCAAAATCGTCAACATTAACAGGACTCTCATCATCGATGCCTTTGCTGAAGCAATGCGCAGCTAAAAAAAAATGTTTTGAGAATCACGTTTCATCATTCCTTAGGTACTTGATATTACTTTCAATTCGTAGATGCCAAATACCTGATAATACCAATAACTGGTGAATAAGTGTACCGCCGCAAATCAAAGTTTCTTTTTTCCTGAAAATTGCCACATGCCATGGGGAGTTGCCTTCGCTCTCTCTTTTGCCTCCTGAGATTCTTGGAAGACCTCTTCCAATCAATTTTCCACATTCTTAAGCCCCCCCCCCCAAAAAAAAATACAATAGTAGATTGGATTTCTTCGGTTATGAAAGAATTAATTATGTAACTTACCCGGAATGCAGGGAATCAGAGGTTTATCCCATTTACCATTCTCATTGCATATGATTTCAGAATACGGTGGAAAATACTCGTATACATATGTTGGCTTACAAGTAGGTCGTATTCTGGCACCAGCAAGCAATACCGTATTCTCGGTACAATTATCAATGGTTTGGCCGTTTCGGTAGCATTGAAGATTTACATTGGGAGGGTCTAATTTTTCGCATATTTCTGCAAAATTGACATTCATAGATGATGTAAGTTTTAATATATGTACTCGTAGATTGTCACTTCATCACTTTAGTGCTTACTCAGGCATTTTTTAATTTTTTGCCGCCATGTTGAGTCGTAACTGCAAATGTGATCGGGAAATTCTTCTTCTTTCTCTCGGTTGAAACCTGGTGCACAAGTGACCACAGCCCTGGTTCGTTCAGGCACATATCCATTCTTAGGTTGACACGATTGGGACTGATTTCTACATAGATAAATGACCTTTTTATCGACAGATGGAGCTGGAATAGCGCAAGATCCGCTGAAAAAAATGAACCATTTCTTGTGATTAATTCGTTGGCTTAATTTTCCAATTCTTTTCGGAGTCAAATTGATGCAAGAAATTGAACTTACTCAACTTCTCGTTTACTCCTGATGGGTTTGATACCAGTATTAGTTCTGTTACATAAATGAGGCAGTTCGTCGGAACCATCCCAGCATTGTGTTTCTCCATCGCATTGATAATTCTGCTCGGTGCAAGCTCCGTAATGACATTGGAAGTGCTGATTGCTACATCTGATGAGAACAGTAATATGTGCACATATTTTATACGCGATTTAGAAAACCATGTTGAAACGATTTCTATGGTTCATCAATTCATCATGTTTGAGAGTTATTTTACCAACATTTTATTTTGGCATAGAGTATACGTTTCGTCGGTTCCATCTGTGCAGTCTAGTAATCCATCGCAAAGAAAAGATTTAGAAATACATTTTCCATTTTGGCATTGAAACTCCCACCTAAAACATTTTCAATGTACTTAATTTTGAAAATATCAGCGCTGTTCAAATACATAATGGTAGAATCTATATTATTTCAAGAAAAAAAAAATAATAAAACTTGGAACCACTTTTACAAGGTTTTAATTTTTTTATTATCACTTCATAAAAATTTCATTTCTTTGAAGATTTGGAGGGAAGCCGGACTTCCATGACTTCCCTATCAAATACAAAGTCAGTACTATTTATAGGCCTATCCAACATACTTTACTTACTTATAACAATTACGAGTGGTTTGCCATTCGTTTTCGTCTAATTTTGTAACATCGGTTGACAAATGTGGAGCTGCAAAAATTCCTGCAAAAAAAAATGTTTTCTATGGATGTTATCAGTAGCTATAATAGGTAGAGATTCTGAAAAACGTAGTTTGTTGATCCAAGCCCTCTCCATCTTCACTTGGGTCTCTTTAGATGGACACTTGAATGTGTAATTTTAGGTGTTTTTGATATGAATACTTATTCAGTTAGCTTTCTAATATGGAAATACTATTGAAATTTGAAAACACTTTACCTAAAATATTTGATGAGGTGACGAAAATGAACAAAATTTCCAGAACTTCACTGATCATTTCAATTTCATTGAAAAATAAAATTGTATAAAATTACCGAGAAGACCCGTCAACGTGCATTAATTCGTTGCGACAACTTGAAGAGGAAGAATTAAAAATACCTGCTAATGAAAAGTTGATAGGTTCTTCGTATGCATACCTACTAATGACCAGTTCAACAACAGCTCTAAAAAACTGCGACGTAATATCGGCAAGAATCACGAATAAATTTACATGTATCAAGTAGAAGGCTAGTAAAATTATACTGATTGTGATTGGTATTTATTGGAAACGCGAAAATGAAGAAGAGGAGGATGATTGAATGATGATGACGATAAAAAAGTAAATAGCTATTTGATACCATAAAAAAAAAAATTACATGAAAAATTTTAATAAGTTTCCCAGTATTGACAAAATGAAATTTTTCTATTTTGGTTTTGGTTTTAGACAAATAAAGTTTTTGTGATGTTTTGTTTGTTTGTTTGCTGTTGTTTTTCTTTCACTATAGATTATACACCGCTATGTTTTGTTCATTATGTTTCTCCTATCGTAATTATTTACTCGTACTTTATCTACTTCGTTGATGAAATAAAATGAAGTTAGGTAGATCTAGATACCTACTTCTGAGTTGAAAAAAAATCTCCGAAACAATCAATGTTTTGAAGGAAAATATTTAAAAAAATTTTTTCAAAGATACTGAATACTGTAAATTCACCTTCACAATTCAAAATTTCCCCCTTTCCTCCCCCTCCACAACCTAATTTATCTCAAAATACTTGAGCTTTTTTCGAAATGAAAATTTGTAAATTCAATTCCAAAATAATTGAGAAATTTTTTCATGTTCATTTCAAAAAACAAAAGGTGATTTTTTTTTTAATACGAAGAAAATTCAGATTTTTGTACTAAAAATTTGAGAAATGTTTTTTTTCAAATTGAAAAAATTGAAAATTGAAAAAAAAACTCCAAAAATGAAGTGGAGTGAAAAAACTAAGAAATTGAAAAAAATTTCAACTTTCTGAAACAATAAATTATTAATTTTTTGGAGCGAAGAAATTCTCATTTTTTTGGAATAAAAAAAATTTCAATTTTTTGTAGATACAAAAATTTGAGTTTTCTTTGCACTAAACATATTTTACTTTTTTAAAGTCTCCATGAGAAAGTTTCTCGGTTTTCTTGGAATAAAATCTTCAAATTTTTATAATAATAATAATCTCAGTTCTTTGGAAAATTATTTAACGAACAGTCAATAAAAAATGAAAAATTTAGGAAGAAATGAAGCACACAACACCGAGTCATACTCATACAAAAGTAAACGAACTCGTCCGAAATGACCAGACCACCAAAAGTCCCAGTCAACACCACCATTGTGTATGACTTCACGAAGAGTAGGCTCAATTAACAACGTAACAGTGTAAAATAAAATTTGATTATTTATTTTAAAAAAATAATTCAGTGATTTGATTTACAAAGCAATAACAGCTAAAACACATTTTTCCCATATAAAAAGATGATTTTACTCGTAGCAAAAAGCGAGTATAATGTAACTGATTTTTAAATCACTCAAATACAAAGTATGAAATTAAAGCACTTCAATTGTGGATCCACTAAACAATCACTATTTCTAATAAATTTGTACGCATGCGGTGGAATGGAATGAAATAAAGACGCTAACTTAATTTAATTCACAAGAGTAACGATAATTGGATAATTATTAGGACTGCAGAGTAAAAAACTCGTCTGCTCTGTCACAAATTGAATCACTTTCTCATCGTCCGTGCTGAAGCTTTCAGATTTCAACCAATTGTTCAATTGAACCACAATTGAAGTTTACCTACAAGGTTGCTTTAGGTAGATTATTTTCAGTCGAATTTTTGCGTGATTATAGAATACATTCAATGTCATTCAAAATATCGTCGAGTTGATTTATATTCTTCAAGTGAAAGGGAAGATTCAAGTCAAAAATTTTTGTAACTTTTATGTCATTCAAAACAACACTAAGTTCACATTTGTTATTCACAAATACTGAATTTTGAATTCGTGGTATTGGTTCTTTAATAATGTCCATAAAGAGAACATCATTCTCATTATTTAAAATTGACCACCTTGAAATGGAAGGTGGATGCCGCTGCAAACAATAACGAAACTCTTCGAAAGTTTCAAATTCAACTTCAGCACTGCATTCTTTGAACACGGCGGTACATTCAGGCAACACTTGAGTTAGTTGCTCTTGCTCTTTTCTTAGTCTCCTTTCTTCGGGAGATTCTCTGGTTTTCATTCTTTTGCTAGCATATTCAAGATCAGGACAATTTGGTAAAATCGAAGGAATAGCACCGGGCTTCAGTCGAGGATGGTCTAATTTCGCAGTCAAAGTTCTTCCAGTTTTTTCATCAAAATAGCTCGTTTCACGTAAAATATCTTTCGGGGCGAAATGTTTCTCACAGACCTAGAAAATAAACAAATGAATCGTCAGTGTGGAGTAGGTACTTATACACCAATAATGATATTTTGAAGACTGTTTCATTACTAATTTAAACCCTTAAAAGTTTAGAAGAAATAAGTAGTACTGTTTGACAGATTGGTGATGAGTTTACACCAAGATTGGCAACACCAACATTTTGAAAAGTTGGATGTTGGAAACTCTGTTGGCGAGGTTTGTTGGGCAAACGGATTGCAATCTGTTTAGCCAACAAAGTTGGAGGCTTTGATATATTGTAATTTTTAAAGGAAAACAGTATTTCCCGCTTTTCCCAATTTTTGTCGAATAAATTCATTCTGCTTTCTGTGACTATTTAATTTCTGTGTCTGATCGTTTACATTTTCTTATTGTCGAAATGAAGGAAATGCCTCAAGTAAATCAAATATTGTCAAAATATATTCATTGAGAATTAAATAATAATTCAATTAAATTCAAGAATACATAATGAAATAATTGAATTTAAATAATATAAATGAATTAAAATCATTCATTTGAAATGGTAATTGTATTGTTTTGCTGTTCTTCAAAATGTAAATCACAGTGTCCACGAAGATCTTTCAAATGGTTTCTTCCTTTGGGGGAACCATGGCAAATACCTACCTAATCATTAGCAAAAAGTAATTATACATATTGAATTAGATGTGATAAGAATGAATTCAATCTTCATTAAGTTGGTGTAGATTACATACCTTACAATGTATGAAGTGCTTGTCTTCATTGTTTCGTTGTTGATTTTCTCTGCATGAAAATGATCTAAAAACATTTTTTTTTTAATTGCATATTTAAATTTTAAAAAGAAAGTTTAATGTTCACGATAGAAAAATTTATGCAAAAAAACAATGAATTAAAAAAGAAAGCTTACAATAAATCAATTACAAAAATGTAGCCATTGACTCACTTTTGGATTTGGTGCAGATAGAAGGGAAAATCCTTCAGCAGAAGCCTTCGCTTCAATCAAGATATTATGAATAGCATTCTCTGCTTTCATTTGAAGCTGTGGGTTTTTAAGGTTACGCATTTTCTTGGCAACTAAAACACCTAGAGCATCCCACTCATCCCCATCATTTTTCAAACTGCTTGCTAAAGATAGTACTGCTTTTGAGATGGCATCATCACTCTGTGGTCTTTTTCGAGAAATGGGTGGTTTTCTGTGCGATACGGAGAATGTTGAAGAAGGTGACTGAATGCCATGTTGAATGTTCAATGGTGATTCATGGTCTTCTTCATCTTGAATATATGTGTTGCCATCGATTTCATCATCATAAATTTGTACAATCTCTTCATCGGCATCACTTGCACCCTAAATGAGAAATCAATATTTAATTTAAACAATGTAAAAATGAATATGATACAAAATACAATCAATCTTTACTTCATGTGCTACAATGAACATTGAATCGCAAGAAGTATCCGAATTCATTGGTTCTTTCAGCTCAGTTGTTTTATTCATATACTTTAGATGGGGTAGTAAGAACCATTTTGAAACAAATCTTGAATCATCTACAGATGAACCACTCATCGCTTCCTTTCCCTTCTTTATTTCTCGAGAATATTGAGAAAAAATTGAATTCAATTTAGCATAGAGAATGGGTACCTCCAATTCCAACTCTGCAGCCAATTGTTTTCTTGCATTATATTTGACTACATTTTTTTTGTAATCATCGCATCTTCGGTCCCAAAGGGCAGGGTATTTTTCTAGTGCCTCAGCCAAAGCAACTATTTTCTCTTCAGTCCATTTATACACAGTTGTAATACTCATTTTCAAGTTTCAATTTTAAAATCTTTAAAAATTAAAAGCACACTTTTTAAAAACAACTTAAAATCAAATCGTCAACATTGATAACAACATATGGTAAAACTTATGTTATGTTGCCAACTACTGCCAACTCGTAGACATCGTAGTTGCCAAGATTCCATAAATGACTCAACAATTTTATTCAACATGTTGTCAACATTGAATGTTGCTGTGCTGCCAACCTCGGTGTAAACTTGTTTAGAATAAATAAAAGTACCATTTAACAGATTGATAACTCTGTGAAAATAATTTTGATTATCATCTTTATCAAACGGCACAAGTTTGCGAATATCTAAATTCAAGTTTTGATACTTTTACTTATTATTCAATATTGCAATTATTGGTAAAAAATAAATGATGGATGGATGAATAGATAACACTTACTCTGCTTCGAAGAGTGGGTTCAAACTTATCACGTTTTATCGCCGATATCCATTTCGCATGTAAGATGGGGTCTGTTGGAAAGCTGAATACTGAAACTTTCTCCGTTGAGCGATAATTTCCACGGCAATTTGGCGCGCAACATTTGTACGGCATAGTAAATAGTAATTAATTTTATTAAAGAAAAAAAGAACGCTTTATTCGTTCAATTCATTAACTCGTAGTTTTCTAATCTATACACAAAGTGGGCAAGCACTGACACTGGTAGAACACTGATAGTTGATCATTATTCCTTCGTCAACTTTGCTATAAATTGAGATATTCATCATTATTTCAAGTTGAAATAGAACAAGCCATCAGCTTACAGCTGATTGCAATAGGGTTCCCGGAAAGGGAACGACTGATATTTTAGTGATGGGCGATATCGTTCTTTTGAATTGAATCGAGATTAGATTAGAGACGTCATTAATATTTCATAAATGATGAAAAAACAAGTTGACTGGCCAAATTTGTTGTGGTAAGTATTAGGGCCATACAGTAGTGAATTTTATTTTTTTTTCTTCCTTTTGAAATAAATTAGATAAAAATGCTCGACTTAATAACTTTCAAATAAAATGAAATAAAAAAGTAGTAGAAAATAATATATTACACTCATTCGCAAATTATCATCGACTATTTAGGAATGATAAAATAAAAAAGCATAGTTTATAGACTAAACGTTAAAACGTAAACCACAATTTGGCATCGGGTATCTTCGGGAGCCTACATCATGATCTTCGTTGAACTTGAAGTTTTTTATTTTTTTCTTCTCTTCTCTTTCGAACTTAGCAAAGTACAGCGTTGAATTATTGTTGAAATAATTTTCAATTTTTTAAATTATTTATTGTTTTTTCAACAACAAGTATAACTAAATATTGGTATCATGGTATCTTTATCTTTTATTTTTGTTAATGCTCTTTTTTCAATTTTGTGTATAATATTATTTGTTACGATAGCACTAGTAGCAGTTATTCAATGAATACGACTAAAAAATTACGCGGAATGTCTTTCCTTTTATGAGATGTATTTTAACAATTTTTTCTTTTCATTTAGTGTATATATTTATTGAAAGAATACTTTTGTTCTTTGGACTCTTTTCTGATTTTATGGCAATTTTTTCTTTCGTTTTTTCTTCCTTCTTCTTCGTCTAATATTTTTATTTTTACAAAAAAGTAGTGTGAAGTTTTGCGTTTTGCGTGTATATAATATGTATTTACCACAACAGAATTGATAACATGGTAAATATATACACGTAAAACGCAAAATTTGACACTACATTTTTGTAAAAATGAAAATTATAAGAAGAAGAAAGAAGAAAAAATGAAAGAAAAAATTGCTATAAAATCAGAAAAGAGTCCGAAGAACAAAAGTATTCTTTCAATAATAAATACATAGGTACGCTAAATGAAAAGAAAAATTGTTCCATAAAAATATACATCTCAAAAGGAAAGACATTCGTAATTTTTTAGTCGTAAACAACATTAATAATTCCTTAATAAGTAATTTCTTTACTGGAACAAATAAAAATAATAATTATTAGGTATACACAAAACTGAAAAAAAAAAAAAAAACATTAACAAAAATAAAAGATAAAGACACCATGATACCAATATTTACGTAGTTACTTAGTTTTGAAAAAACAAATATAATTTAAAAAATTGAAAATTATTTCAACGCTTTGGCTTTAATCGTGGAGAAGAGAAGAAAAAAATAAAAAACTCTAAATTCAACGAAGATCACGTTGACTCCCGAAGGCGAAGATACCCGATGCCGAATTGTGGTTTACGTTTTAACGTTTAGTCACTTTAGTCAGTTATAGCCTTGTAGCCATAGCCACTACCATAGCATTCTCGTTGTTTTTATCTGTGGACTGAAAACTGAATATGATGGAGAAAAATGGTGATTTCAATAGGGATCCCTCCGGGAACCCCAAAAAT
>FIZV01000821.1:0-17133 GCA_900050545.1 Trionymus perrisii | reverse complement strand
CAAAATACGAGCGATCACGAAAAAAAGTGACGAGCTATGGAAAATCACACCCCACCCAACAACATCATCTTTCATCAATAAATTATAAAATGAAGACGAAGAAAAATGAAGTAAAAAAAATGACACAAAGGAAAACGCCATTCCAACGACAAACACTGGGAAACAAAAAGGAGCGAAAAAAATTGGAAAACACGTCTAAATTAACATCTTTGTGTCTAAACGAAATACATCATCAGTCACAATAAAATAGTGAACAGGGCAACGTTATTTCCTCACACTCCATTTGAACATGTCGCTTTAGAGCAGATTCCAAGCCCAGGTTGACAACGCCGACGTCGCCACTTCGCCATCATTGTACTCCTCTCATCGTTTTAACAATTTAAACCGGGGAAGAACGACGTGTCCTCTTGTAATTTATACAAAAGAAGGAAAAAAAAACTCGCTGTAGTGTTTTTTTTTCTTAGCTCGTTTCCCCCTATGCCCCTTCACCTCGACAGTAGCATTTCGCCGACCGTGTGTTGTTAGCAGCTTGATTGAAACGTTTTTGAAATACCTTAACAATTTCATCATTTTCCGTAAAGAAAAATAACGTTTGGAAAATTATTACCACGCCTGGCTGCTTCAGTTTTCAGTACGAGCGATGCTTTGTTAGCGGAATCTTTTAAAAACAGACGAAAAGGTGTAGGTACGATTAACTAAGAGGAAAAGAATGGCGAAAAATAAAAAGAGACCGGAAAAAACTAAAGATGTTTAATCTTGGCAACAACGTGCAACTTTTCCAACCATCGAGCAATGCATAGGAAGAAAAACGACGTGAAAAAAATTTTGTTAGCATCTTGATAACGACGAATTACGAGATAATCGTTATGGAAGGATGCAGAAGGAGCAAAAAGAATAGAAGGCATGGCATTGCGTAGAAACAATGCAAATTTATCTACCCTTTTTCTCGCCAAGTGGTACAGAGGTAGTTGATGGGGTGACTAGGGCAGAACTGAGAGAATTAATTCAACGCGAACACCACACTTTGTTCGCAGATAAAGTCAACCCGCATCATAATCGGTCATTCTTAATTCGCGAATCAATACCGAACAAAATTAAGGCGCTGGGACCGTGCCCGATGCCCGTACCAGCTTACACTTTCTGCTGTACAGCGATTCAGAAAAGCAGCAAGAGGTGCGGTGAGGAAGAGAGGCTATGTCGACGATGCTGCACTAAGACAATGCCAGTTGATAAGACTTGCGTTGTTAATTAGCCTTATTTTTGATCGGTGTTATGCACGAAAATGAGAATCGAAATAAGGTTCACCTTGGTCGGCCTAAATGTCACATACAGGGTGTCCGACAAAATGTCTCCAGAAGAAATTTTAAAAATTTATCCAACATCAAACCCGTATTAGGTATTGTTTATACCTACTGTATGTAGGTGTCGTTTTCATCGTTATATTTGATAATGGCAATAATGACGTATTTCTAAGTATACATTGAACACAAATTAGTTTTTTGTTCGCGTATCTGGTTTATAATGATGTAATTTTTAGATAATAATTTACACTATGTTACAGGTGATCATGGCGAGGCTGAAAGAAACGAAAACGAAAAAGAAACGCCAAAAGACGTATAAATTAGGCACAGTTGGATGGATCCCTTGTCCTTGGGAAGAAGATGAAGTAGATAGAATTTGTCGTACACACGGATATTCAGAAATAAGAAAACGGATCGCGGTAATAGTTACTAATAACAACTATACCGAAACCTCCATGCTAGTACAGCCAATACTGTACGAAGAGCCACCTATCGAGGTTTTAAAAACGGTTTTAAACACGGAATTGCATCGCCTGGCGAATAACGAGAAGCAAGCCGCTTCTACATGTGTGAGTATTAAAAAAAAAGTACTGTCATAGGGATGTTTGGCCCTCGTTCTTGGTGCTACACTGCGCCTGGACGATAACCTGGCGCTATTGCTCGTTGGCATAGCGTCAGGGCAAAATCCATCGGTGAATGTCTGTTACTTAGTAGTCTTAAAAGTCTCCTTGAGGTACTTGGTTCGTTTGATTGCGTAATAATCGCTTTCATATTAATTAGTACTGGAATGGGTTGAATTCAATCCATTTAATTGTGTTTATGTAAAGAATCGGTTTCCGCGTATTATCTTCTAAGCTCGGCCGGTTGTGTGTCTGTCAGTTAATGTTAACGTAATTCATTGTTCTTATCTTTTCGTCAATACATGCATTAATCCCATATGGAACTTGTGTTGATTTAATGTGTGGTGAGAGTGTGGTGTACCTTCTGTACGAACCCAGAGTAAACCAGGAACACCATTAACGTATTCGTTACACTTAAACTTGCTGGCTTCGAGACCCAGCAAAACTAGTGATTTCCCATTATCACAGTACATATACATTCTAACATTGGCGTAATATTAAATGGCATACATCATAATTTGTTAATGCTTATGTTTTCAGTACAATTTATTTCATATAAGGAAAGAATACCCTCTTTCGGCAATCCTAAGAACAGTACGAAAAAGATATCAAGTAACTTCCGAGGACGATATTAGCGACTTGGAAGATGGTGGATCTTAGCCCCCCCCAATCCAGTTTTTGCTCAATAACTCAAAAAATACTATGTATGATCCCGGACCAGAACCTTAAATCTTGCAAATTCGCGGCGATAATTGCGTCATTACCCATCAACCTCTGATCGACGCCTTATTGTACTTTTTTTTTAGCCAAGTTGTAAAAAGCACCGATGAAAAGTTTTTCTTCGGTTTCTTTGACGAGTTTTGCCTGCTTACAGCGTCTTTCGATTCCATCGATAGTTTCGGATACGGAGACGCCACCGCTGCCACCTCCACCTGCAGCCGCTGTTCTGTGCACCAACTTAGGTCGAAAGGAATCGCTCTCCTCCGCGGACGGTGTAGCGAGTTCGGCGCAATCCAACGATTTTGCTACGCATCGAGCCTTTTCCAAACATTTACGATATTTCTCTTCCAATTCTTTGTATTCTTGGTCTTTGTGCGCGAGAGCTTCGAATAGTATGGATTTCAGATGTTTCAATTCCAATGCTAGACGGTCCTTTTCGGCGCTTTCCGAAACGCGCAAGCAATCCTTAGATCATATCAAGGAAAGAGCAACAGCTTAAACGAGAAGGCAGATTTTTCTTAAAGCAAAATTATGAAGAAAGACTTATTCAAACAAGTGGAGAAAAGAACCTGCACAAATATATTCTTAAATATTTCAATCAGACAACGATGGCCGACAGTGAATTAGAAAAGCTTTAAAAAGAGCAAACTTTCTTAAGAGAATTGCTGAAAGGCAATGTCGAAGGTGCATGCAGCGATTTCAAAAGATGGAATCAGAAATGGAGACATCTCATTTATTTTGTCTTTGCTCGAGATTAAGACAACTTGTTTGGGTTAAATTATATGTATTAAGATAGCAATGTGTCCTATGAACGGGCAATAATATTAGTATCATCAAGAGTTAATCCACCGAAAATAGGACAAGACGGGTTGCCTAAAGTAGGAGATTATTGCCACTATGGTTAGTTTGAAGGATTCGAAGGAATGAGACAAAAAGCTTGGACTATTATCTGCATAAGTGTAATTTTGAAAGTTGCAGCAGAACTCGGGATTGTATTATCGATTGTAGAGCAAGGCGACAATGTTTATATCATTATCATATGGTCGGAATCCCAATTGCCCTTTAGAGATGAACTTGGAGCAGAATTTTTACGAGAACTTGAGAAAGCATTTGCGAAGATCAATCAAGATCTTAAATTGGAGGAAACGTATTACACATCTCGACTATATGAATACGGTAAAGTTCGATACATTAATGGAGTTTTAATATCATCAGCAATAAAAAGAATAGCGAAAATTGTTCCTGAGCAAAACGAAGGATCGCAAACACTTGAGAGTGGGCTTTCAACTATTGCTACTGTAACGGAATCAACATGCAGGAGTGATTTTAACGCTAATTGTTCATTCATAATGTATGGTCTGTCTTGCCTACGCTATTTCAAAAGAAGAGGAATGACACCTATTCTAAACAATTTTAAAACAATGACCGCGTTACTTTTCTGGTTCAATCCTCTGGGCGGTTTTCCTCTCTCCAATTTTCCCGTTCATTGTGTACGAGGAATTGACGACCTACTGACTCTAACCTTGTCACTCACGAGATATCTTAGAGACTATTACCCCGATATTTATCATGAATTAAATCGTTTTTTAAGTCCTCATACTAATGTTATCCCGAAATACGAATTACTTCTTCAAGACCCCTTTTCTTTAAACATCACGGGGTTAAATTCATCAGATAGTTTCATTACAGATCGCGTTCTAGTTGTAATGAAAAATATTACTCAAAATCCAAAAGTTAGAAAGCTTATGTTTCAAGAGTCTTCGAACAAGGAGGAACTAATTACAAGCTTGATCACAATGAGACCCTTCATTGGCACAGTAGCACATGAGCTATTTGTGTGTTCTAACGAAGGACTGTTGAAGGCACTACAAGGAAAATTTTGCAGAGTTCAAAGTATTTTGCAACTCGCTAGAACAGATCCTCAATTACCGATAAGAATTTTACAGCTCTGGCCAGGGGTGTCTAGTCAGTCATTAGTTTTTAGTCGTTAGTCGTTAGTCGAGGGTTTTTTGGCATTTTAGTCATTAGTCATTAGTTGACTAACGGTCGGTCATTTAGTCATTAGTTAGTAATTAGTCAATTATTTTTCTTCGACTATTGACTAATTTTTTTTAAACGAAGGAACACGTTGACGTCGATGACACGAACACTCCTAGTCACTTTTTTTGGGCTTTTGCATGAAAAAAATAATTTCATCCTTGTTGTTGCGGTATTGCAGGTATTCTGGTGACTTGGTGTTGCTGGCTCAGGCTCAAATTCTCAACCAAAAATGCAAAAAATTGGTTATTTTCTTCGCGGTTATTTTATTCACTAAACTTATGGTGTTAAAGTAATTTGAATTTTGATTTTGATTTGAAGTTGAAGTTGAAGTTGAACATAAAATGAAATGAAATTACCGTGATACGTGAATAATTTTCGATTTGTGATGGCTCCTAGGCAGTTCTCCTTAATCAGAACTTTTTTTTCATATGATAAAATTACATGTCAGAGTACGTGTTTAGCAAACATAAATGATCATGTGAATGAGGAGCAATTTGGCCCTGAAGAAAACGAAGAATTACAATGCAAAAAAATATTAAAATCAAAAGTAAGCAATTTCAATTTTCATATTCAATAGCATTTAAATTAAATTGGAATTCTAGATCTACTCATCAATTTCGTAATTTTGATATTTAGGATCTGAGAGTTTCCAACTTGAAGAGCCACCTGAAGACTAATCATCCTACAATTTACAAGAAATATTTGCTGAAGGAGAAGTTGGAAGTTAACAAGTTCCAAAATGAGGCTGCTGCTAAAAATAATCTGAAGAAAAACCCCAAATCACAGCCTCTAGATGCGTTCGTTATAAAAGGACCAAAAAGTACTGCTACAATCCCGATCACAAAAGGAATGTTGTATCGTTCTATCATCGCTTCGGTAACGGTTGATGGCCGTCCATTTAAAGGCTTACATGACGTTGGTTTATCAACTTTTCTAAAGAATGCTATGAAAGCGTTGAATATTCAATGTGATAGGAAGAATGTCGCAGAACTTGTCTCAGATGCAGCCATGAATATGAGACAGGAAATTCGAAAACATTTAGAAACTTCCTTGGTTTGCGTTAAGGTTGACTGCGCTACACGACAAACTCGATCGATCGTTCTTGGGAATGAATGTTCAAGTATGTAAGCCTTTTCATTTCATAAGTTTCAAATGGACAAGTTTTATTCGTAGACATGTATTCTTTGAATTAAGGTGGTAAAAGATGCAAAAGTAATCGTATATACGCTCGCAGTCAAGGAGATTCTTGTACCAC
Source organism: Trionymus perrisii (assembly GCA_900050545.1). Taxonomy (NCBI): domain Eukaryota; kingdom Metazoa; phylum Arthropoda; class Insecta; order Hemiptera; family Pseudococcidae; genus Trionymus; species Trionymus perrisii. The sequence goes on along the minus strand of FIZV01000821.1, from coordinate 11,197 downwards.
ACACGGGTGAAAACCTGAAAATGCTAATTCTAAATGAATTGGAATTATATGGAATAACCACTAAGCATATCTACACAATCACGTCTGATAATGGAAGTAACCTCGTAAAGGCAGTAAATTTGATTGAAAACGATCAACTACAGGAAGATCACGATTTAGAAGAAGGTACCGAAACTGATAACGAGATCGACTTTGCAGAAAGCGAAACGTTAGCGAATGTCGTTGCGAATGCGGATTGGAAGAGCGATCGTATTATGAGTAAATATTAAATTCCAACTTATTTCAAAGTATTTTTGAGTTTCTCTGTGCCTGCCACACAAGTTTCCGTTGAGCGCTTATTTAGCGAGCTGAAATTTATCCTGAATGACCTGCGATCAAATTTAAAATCCGAAAACGTAGAGAATATACTTATTGTTAGATGTAATTTCGAAAATTTAGATATGAACGAATACTTTGATCTCATTGTGTAATTTCACTAATTTCTGTTTTTTCAAATCTATGGCAGTGATGGCCTGATGGCAAAACGAATTTTTTTTTGTTAAGTCAAGTTTACGATACTTTTGAAAAATTTTTGTATCGTTATTCATAAATAACGTCATTTTCATAATGTCGAAATTTGTTTTGTTTGTCTTTGTTTTGTTTTTTGTTTTGCAAGCCATCACTGATCGTGATCCATAGTATTATTAGATTACAATAATACCTATATTTTATTTTACTACCTTATTTACCTTTTCAGTTTTCTTGTTCTACTTTAAGTATTGACTTGACTTGTTTGTTGTTTCCTTTAATTTTAAATTTTAAATTCGAAACAATAAAAAATTTTCTAAAAACTTTTCACATTTACTTGATTATTTTACTTTACCGTCTTTACGTTACATTTTTGGTCATTTTTATTGTTATTTTAGAACATTTTTTGATTTTTAATCGATAAAATGCAAAAATTGACTCCTTTAAGACATGTTTTTTGTTTAGGAGTGTGTTTTTTTTCAAAATTCGATCAAACCATCAAAACAAGAAGACGAAGACGAGCATTTTGATGTCACTCGATTTTTAAAAAATTAGTCATTAGTCAGTCGTTAGTTAGTCAATGGAGAGTCCTTAGTCGTTAGTCTTAGTTTTTAGTCAAACACAAAAAAAAAATAGTTTTAGTGGTTAGTTTTTAGTTAATCTCATTGACTAGACATCCCTGAACATAGGAGGCCCTTCTTTCCCCGCAAACAAGCTACATACCCATTAAAAATTGGCATAATGCTTATCAATAATGAATCTTATTCTCGCGCGTTTTTCTTTTTTTCAGAAAGTTTTCTGTAAATTAATGTTGATAGTTGCAAGCGATGTTTTTTTATAACATTTTATATTTTATTCAAAATGCGTAAAAGTACGCAGTCATGCATTTTATGCGGATATGAGCCTTACCATTGTAATGATGACATCGTTTCGTATCATCGGTAGGTAAATTTCATATCAACATGAGATCTCAAGAGGTTCATTTTTCATCAAGTCAGTGTATTGTACTTAATTTATTGTATGATTATTATTTTTAGCATTCCAGCGAAAGAAAGTAAACAAATTAAATGGCTCGAATGGTTCAAAGAGAATGGAGTATCAACTGGTGAAATTTATGAAGACGTGTTGCCAAGTGGAAAACAAAAGTTACGAAAGAACTTACGGCTCTGCTCGAAGCACTTTTCCAGAGATAAATTAAAAAGCAATGCTCATGGAAAGCAAATATTACTACCGGATGCAGTTCCTAATATATTTCTGAATGGATACGTAGTTGATAATACATTATTACAGTTCAAGAATCATTCTGTGCTCACGAATTCATTAATTTTGTACCTATAGGGCTGACGGCGTTGATTGTGATGAATTATGAGTACACGCTAGAAAATGGAAAATACAATATGTCGAAGTTTGTGAAGATGAAGAATTCGTCATCAGAAAGAGAAAACGTACTCGGCGTACTCCATTTAGTGATTTGAGTAATCATACTTCGTTTCATGTCGAGTCTTCTATGCATCTTACGAGTTCCATTCAATTCGAATCTTCGAGTTCTGCGCCCAACAACCGTCATATTCTGTCGCCACCACCTTTGAATCAGCCTTTCGTATCTTCGAGCTCTACACCAAATAACCATCCGATTCTTTCGTTTTTAAAATGTTTTCATTAATTAATAATGAAGTCTTGTTTCGTACGAAATTGCTCTTCGGGGTACCGAAGCACTATTAAAAAAAATAAAAGTCAAGGATTGAGAAATGCAACTCTATTGAATAGAAAACCAATTTTGTTGCATAATATTTTTCAGTTTGCATTACAAAGATGCCTAGCGACGTCGGTCGTAGAATACCTCGTAAGTCCGATGTTTAACGATTTCCAGGTTAAAGTGGTTTCTTATAGGAAAAAAATCGAGAAATCTGATTTTGAAAACCTCGTAAGTCCCTGTCGTCATGTTGCGCTCCTATCGGCGAAAAAAGAAAGCTCGTAAGTCTGCTATCAAAAAAACATTGCATTTGAAAACCTCGTAAGTCGGACTTACGTGGTTTTCAAATAATGTTTTGATAAAAGTGGCTTCAAAAACCTCGTAAGTCTGGACTTACAAGGTTTTCTTATCACTTTTTTCATAACTTTGATCACGTTTTGGGCTCGTAAATGATGAAATTGAGTGGTTTTTAATGTTTTAAAATAATTTCGCGTGTTTGTTAATGTTTTATTACCTTCAATTTTGCAATTTTACCTTAAAATGGATCAAAGTCGGAATAAGCGAAAGTTCCTTCATTCCTCAAATTTGCGATTTACAAATAAGAGAAGTAGTGTGATGGTTAATTTGGCATTGAAAAATAACAACACAGGTTGGTTTTCTACTATCGTTATTGCAATAATTATCTCAAAATTATATTTTATTTTTTTAATTCTCTTCATTTTGTTTAGAAATAGCCGATACAAATGACACTACGGAGCCTACGGACAATCATAGAGATCAGTTCCATGACGAAATTCCTGAATTAGATCCCGAGTTGGCCCACGCTTGGGACGATTTTGTTAGAACAAAATACCACCATCCGATCGATTCGCCGACAGAAAACTCAAATGTTGATTCAATAATTATTAGTGTACCAGTCCTTGAAGATGCGGTAGCTAATGACGTTAATGTAATTCAAACTCAGCTCAACGATGATAATATTATAAACACTGATGGTAAGTGTATTGATCAACGCTCAGTATTTTGACGAAAAATTTGAAAATTTCAAGTTGTTTTCAATTCTATTTTGTTTTTGTAGGCAATCTGACAGTTAATGAAGCTCGGATCGTCGTTGATACAAATGAATCGAGTAAATCCTCCGAATCAGTTTCATCTTATCAACCCAATCAGTCGGATTCTGACAGCACCGACGAATTCGACTGTTCCAGTGATGAGCTTCAATATGATACAGATGATGATCTCTCTGACCATGAGAATGACGATCCGCAGGCTCCTGAGGATGTTAATACTGGTGAAAATGGTACACCAAAAATACCAAGATCGAAAAACGGCCATGCGAATCCAAGTGAATGGGCTAATGTCAAAAATCGAGCTTTGCGAGAAAAAGGTTTGCCGTATAAAGACATAGATCGAAAAACGAAGAAATTAAAATACAACGTTCCTAGACCTGCACGAGAAATGGGACCCAGGTGTAATTGTGCTCTCAGTAAAAAGAAATCGGTTATAAAATGCTTGGAATTTTCGGATGAAGAAAGAGAACAAATTAATGGCGATTTTTGGAACTTAACGTGGCGTGAAAAGAAAACTTACGTAAAGGTGCTTACAATAGAAGTTCCAGCAAAAGATAAGAAGAACTGTAAAAGTGCACAGTCGAGGAGGAGTAGTACTTTCAACTTTCATTTGAAAAAAGGCGACGGTGGATTGATTCGTGTTTGCAAAAAGATGTTCATGAATACATTATCGTTGAAAGAGTGGACAGTAACGAATTGGGCCAGACGGAAGAGCATCCCAAAAAGTGTTACTAATCCAAAACTTCAGCATAAGAGGGATGTTTTGCATGATAAGAAGAAAACTGTACTCGCTGCCTTCTTTGATAAACTGCAGAAAGTTCCATCGCATTATTGCCGATCATCTACCTCCAAGGTTTATTTAGAAACTCTATGGCTTTCAAAAATTGAAGTTTATCGCGCATACGAAAATCACTGCCGTGAAATTAATGAGAAGCCATTCAAAGTCAAGCGATTTCTGTCATTAATGGCCGACATGAATATTGCTATTTTCAAGCCGAGAAAGGATCAATGCGACAAGTGTGTTTCGTACGAGAATGGTTTGGTTTCGAAGGAAGAATGGGACTTGCACATTTTGAAAAAAAAATCAGCTCAAGCGGAGAAATCGAAAGATAAAAATGATCCAAATGTGAAACACGTCTTCACCATGGATTTGCAAGCTGTGCTGGTTTGTCCTCGCATGCATGCCAGTGCCCTTTATTATCGTACAAAATTGACGGTTCATAATTTCACCATCAACAACTTAAAAACAAAAGAAGGATACTGCTTTGTATGGAATGAGTCGGAAGGTGGATTAACCGCCAATGAATTTACCTCGATTATTTGTGATTTTATCGAGAACTTGAATCTGGAAAATGGTGAAGAAGTAATTTTATACAGCGACGGATGTCCTTACCAAAATAGGAATTCCATCCTGTCAAATGGTTTATTGAACTTGGCGATGCGTTTGAAAATCACGATTATACAGAAATATTTGGAGAAAGGACATACGCAAATGGAGTGCGACAGCATGCACGCCTGTATTGAAAGACGATTAAAACGAATCGATATTACTCTTCCCAGCGTTTACCTGAATGCTATGAAAATGGCTAGATCTAAGCAGCCATACGTCGTTCGAGAACTAAATCACACGTTTTTTTTGAACTATCAAAATACGACGACTTTCTACCGCTGTATTCGGCCTGGTAATAAAGCAGGCGATCCTACAGTAGTTAATATCAGAGCCCTGAAGTATACTGACGACGGAAAAATCGAGTTCAAACTTAATCATGAAGATGAATGGCAATTATTGCCTCAACGATCGAGAAATACAGAACCCATCGAAGAAATTCCCAGACTGTATGCCATGCCCCTTGCAATTAAAAAATCGAAGTTCCAACATTTACAAGAGATGAAAATTGTTTTGCCTAGCGACACACATTTTTTTTATGATCAATTACGATCTGAATGAAAGATTTTCAATTTTTATTATTACAACTTGGAATTCGAGATCTTATTATCGTTTTATTACAAATTAAAATTTTTGTAGTATGTTTTTAATTTTAATTTTGCATTAAGAATTGCTTAAAAATAATATTTTACTATTTTTGTATTGATTAAATTGAAATTTGACAATTTATTCACGCATTTTAATGATTTTTACTAATTATTTTCCTTTCAAATTGGTGCTAAAAATCCTATAGAAAACCACGTAAGTCTTAGAAATTGACCAAAAATGAATTTAAAAACCTCGTAAGTCCAAAATTCATCAATAATTTCGGTAATAATTAAAAAAATTGAAAATTTTCAAATCGTCCCCCTTCGTAATGATCCTTTTGATTTTTTAAAAGATTTAGAAAAAATTAAATACATGATATGATTTTTTAAATCAGTTTTTTGTCTCTCCTGAAAAATTTGATTTTTCGGACTTACGAGGTATTCTACGACCGACGTCGCTAGGTAACTATTATTTCAGAAAGATGACCTCTTTTTAGTATGTCAAAAAAAGATTCCAAGAAAGGACAAACTCCTGAACAAAAATGATGTGGTATGTGAAAAACATTTCCTAGACAAGGACGTTATCAGGTATATTTTCATTAATCTTCAAGTTATCATGTTGTCCATAATAATAAATTAAATTACTTAATTTTATTGCAGGTTTTTTGAAACTAAAATGCCGGACGGCACCCTACATAAAATAAGAAGGGAGCGATATATTTTAAAAGAGGGAGCTGTTCCATGCATCTTCCAGAACTGCGCGGCATATCTTAGTAACACTCAAAAAGAGAGGAAACCTCCAGCGAAGAGATGTCAACTATCAACTACTAGACGCCGGAAATGAAAGAACATTAGTGATGATATTGTAAACCTTGAATCTTCCAGCAATAGTAATTCACCAAAGTATGCTTTTTACAGACATTGAGCTTAAATGCTGATAAATATTCTATAAATATCGCTATTCTAGGATTATTCGAACAATGAAACGCAGTCGTTACCAAATGATTCATCAAAATTACCGAATTATTCGAGTTTAGATGAAATCAACGTTCCTGCACCTTGGACTATTTGTTCAGTTTCAGATACTGAAAAAGCTATTATATGCTGGAAAAAAGGTCTAGTTGAAAAACATATTGTTTGTATTCTTGAAGCAGATACGACTACTTAGTCATAATAGTAAGATATAATTAAAATTGGTATTAACTTAAGTCGTATTACATTTGAGGATACTTAAAGTTGAAAACAACTGAAAGTACAAGAAAAACAGAAGCCGAAACTAAAGTAATACAAAATTCTGATATTTCGGCAGGATTTCACCTGCCTTCTAGCTATGAAATTCAAACATACCATCGATTATGCAATAAACACTTCGTATCTGTATACGCCATAAGATTCCCACTTTAAGTATATCCAAAAAAACATTTTCATAAGTTGAATACATTTCATATTTTCGTTTTCCAGCGATTACCTTTTTTGTATTTACTTTAGTTGTTTTATTGACAGAGCGTAATGAAACTTTGAGTATGAAACTTTGAGTAATTCCAGTACTAGAAAAAACTATTGAAAATATTCCAGTTGGTTGTGAAATTGAAAACGTTGTCTCTGGATGTTCCACGGGAACTGGTGCTAATCTTAGTATCTATTACTATATTATTTTTACGTCATGTTTGATGGTGCGACAACACTTCATATTACCTTCATTCTCTTATTGCAGATTCCAATTTAGTAATTACTCAACCTAAACCGCTCATCTATTTCAAACGTTATCTTTATTTCATTTTTCATTTTCTGAGAAAAATTAAAAAATATGTAGGTCCATACGTATAATTATAATCAAATTAAAACGGTTTCCAAGTTTTTTTTACCCGTGAAAAAAATCAAAATTAAAAAAAAAATCGAGAACAACTGCGTTGAAAACAAATTAAATATTAATTGAAGTTTCCAACTAAAATTTTCAGAAAAATTGTGAAAATAATTTCAAAAAAAATATTTTTTTATTCTGAATAATTTTTAACATTTTACATGTATTTATACCTAATAAAAAACATTATTTAGTTAATTTCTTATTTTTCAAAAAATTTAAAAGAAATGATTCTCGATTTGTAAGCAAAAATACAGTCATGATAAAACTTTTGCCACCCACAAACTACGCGTAACATAACATAATTACGCGTACAACTTGTTATGAGAAATCGCTACCAACTCCTTCAAGACACTGAATCTTATCATAAAGAAGTCCCCTCATTCGGAAATTCAAATTAAATGATAAAGAAAAAGATGTAGAAAGGACTGCAAAATGTAAATTTACACGTAACAAAACCTCTGTTAAACGATACATCCTGTCACGGAAATAAATAATTATTGCCTTTTGGGGACAATCTTGAACATAAGGAATCCTATTATACCAAAATATATGTGCCTTTTTCCTGTTTTCCAGTTTGTTCTTTTATGAACATGTAGAAATGCAATATTTCATTGTTGCTACAGTGAACAAAGGTGTTCTATGCATCTCTTATTTTATTTGTTGTAATAACAACATTCCAACGAATAAGGAAATGGTTTCTTGGTGGTGAGGGCTGAAGGGGTTAATAATAGAGGAATCGTGAGAAATTGAAAATCGCCACGAAAGAATATGGGTTAAGCCATTCGTAATAGTGATCCTTGTTGCGTCAATATCTAGACTTATTACTAAAGCAAAGTTAAATTTTCATTCACTATATGAAATACTTCTTAGGTATATTATAGGAATACCGTATTTATAATGTACCTACTTTAGTCTTCTCACGTATGGTAAAAATAAGCAAAATAAAAAAAAAACTAAAATAAAGTGAAAATCCATAAAAACTGTTATCCATTTCGCCAACAACCGTATTCAAAGTTTCATTTTGTAAGAATGAGAAACAAATTGCGTTCCGACTTTCTCCTTTTATTTTTCTACCCCTGTGCATCCGACCGCGTGCCATAGCGAACAAAAAAAACCTCAAAAAGAAACTATCAGTTGAAAACTGTGAAAATTTGCAATTTGTATAAAAAGCTATTATACTAAAGGATTGTTTACGTTGAATACATTAAAAGCATCGACAAAAGTTGAAACTTTTTCACTTTTTTTTTTTTTTGAAAAAATAAAAAAACCATCTTCTTCATTTTTGTTCATGCGAAAAGCTATATAAAAAAAATAAAAACCGAAATAAACTTTCTTTTGGTCGTAATAAAGTATCTGTTTTGCACAGCAACTCGCTTAAATTATTTTCAAAGGCTTTCCTCGTGTAAAAAAAATTATTAACATGAGCTTTTTTACAGCATGTTTTAAAATGTAATGTCGAAACAGGCGTATAGATAACTTTTCCTTACCTCAACAAAAATTTAAATCTCTAGAGGTTAATCTTATCTATCCTTTTGGATTTTCGCTGGTAGAAAACATTTCCTCATCAACAACTCGAACATCTCTCGAGGGGCTAAAATTTATATTTTTAGTAAATCTTTGAGGTTTGCCATTTCCGCAGGTAAAATATGTCCAATGGAAAGGGAGATATTAAACTTTATGGCTCACCCGATTACAAGCAAACATTTATACAACTTGAGAATGGGTCAAATTTTTTGAAAACAACTTTATTCCTCATTTTTAATTTTATTAAATTTTACAAATTTTGAATTTTCTTCGAATCCAAAAAATCTATCACACTTGGACGAATTTTAAAAATTTGTATGAATTTATCAAACTTGAAAAAATTGTCCAATTTGACCTAATTTAAATTTTCAATATTTTAACAGCTGACCCTACGTTAAAAATTCGTTTAAAAACAAAATTTATAAATTTTAAAGATGAACACTAAATTTTGAAAAAGTAAGAAAAATAATGTAAAAATTTATCCAAAAAAAAAGTTCTAACTTCGAAACTTTATTAAACAAATTTGAAATTACCAAAAATGCAATTTTTAGCAAATTATAAATTTTTATTTTTGAATTAAAAATTTACTGAGGTTTGAAAAGGGCAAAAGTTGACTTTTTTATCAACTTTTGAAAACTGTCTAAACTTCGAAGAAATTTTCGGGATTATTCAGGAGGAGAGATGACTATTTCCACGAAAAGTAATCGGATATAGCTCATTTCACTTCGAAATTTTTGGTGTAGCTCGAGCTTCGAGCAACTGCTCAGCTGTTAGCCATTCATCTTTAGGTGGCTCAAAAAATTTCTTCAACGAATTAATTTACTAAAATAACGCAAATTATAATAATTTCTCAATTTTTAAATTTCAGGATAATAATTTATATCACTTAAGAATATTTTTTAAATGCACTCGATCGAATCTCGCAACCCACGTGTTCGAGTAACTTGAATTATCATCACACAAAAAATGAATAAATTAAGTTAAAAATTGCCCGGATTCCGAAACTCTATTGGGACTAAATATTGAATTGATAACGGGGAAGTTGCCTTGTTTATTACCCCTTCGAGCCGGTGTAATAAAAGAAATTAATTTCAAAAGATCGAATAGAATAAGCACCCCGAAAAAAATTTTTCAATAGGCGAGAAAACGGCACAACTACGGAGACCGTATTAAGGAAACGGCTCAGTGGCGGCACGACTTTAAATCATTTTTATCGCTAAATTGAATTATGAACTATTGACCCTATAAAAAAATTCCTATCTTAAATTTTACAAGCGATATTTTGTATCAATAAAGAAAACTGGCTCCCTTTTATTTTTCCTTTTAAAATATTAGCCACGTGTTTTGTCAAACGTTTAAAAAAAATAATAAAACCCATTAAAGTGGTCATTACGTTTTCGGTTCTTTTTTCCCGCTATTATCACAGGGAGCCTAAAGATTATGTTTATTGTTTTTCTTTTAGATCGAGTTTTAAAGTAAGATAAAGTACTGGCTGTGAATCGTTTTTTCAAAAATTCCTAAATCATTCGAAAATTTATTTTGGAGAGGAATTGAATATTGTATGAAGAAGAGAAATCGAGGAAAGATTTGATAATGATTTTTAATTTTTAATAGTTTTATGCTCAAAGTTTTTAGCGTGAAAAAATTGCGATTTTTTTTTAAAAATATCATTTACAGAGTGTCTAAGGGTCGTTTTGGTTCTTCGGAAGTATTGTTTTTTCTTAAAGGTACCAATTTCTCAAAAATTCCTGCAAAAATTCTGCTTTTCAAAAAATTTGAAACTTTTTTATTAGAGCGAAAATTAAATAATCAGACAATATAATTTTTTGAACTCCTAGTAATATACCTAACTAATATTTTAAAAATCTCTAATGACTACTCATTTTTATTGAAAATAACTCAACTGCATTAAAGTAAAGAAAAGTCGGTAAAAAATTTTTCTACTTAAAAAAAAAAAAAAAATGTGTGAAAAACATCTAAATTTGTATATACATACGTAGTTCAGTACTGTGCACCACATCCCATTTCCAGCATGGCTGGCAACTCGAAATTTTGTAGGGTGTAGAGCGATTTTTTTTTCTCCAAGGTGGGTATCTAAGTAAAATTTTCCAAATGTTGAAAACAGATTTTTCTTCTTTTAAAAAAATGAAACAAAAAATTAAGTTTTTTTCTTAAAAAAAAATAAAATAAAACAGTAGGTAATTTAAAAAAAAAATGAGATTTTTTTTTACTGACTTTGTTTAATCCAAAAAATTTAGATATTTCTTACTCCAAAACCAGTGAGAAGATTTAGTCTCCAAGAAATTGAAAACATTTTTATTTCAAAAAAAAATAACATGAAAAATTGTTTACCCCAAGATAATTCAAAGATTTTTACTCTCCAAAAAATTTTAAAATATTTTCACTCCAAAAAGTAGAGAAACTTTTTTCTCTCGCCCAAAAAAATATATACCTATATATTATATATGCAAAGATTTCTTTCGAGAGATATTTTTACCCCAAAAAATTAAGCAATTTTTTTACTCTGAAAAATTTTCTATATTTTTTTTTGTTTTAAAAATTCAT
>FIZV01000818.1:0-44813 GCA_900050545.1 Trionymus perrisii | reverse complement strand
AAGCGCGAAAAATGATTATCATCTGACACATTTTGGCCAGCACACAATAGAAATTCACAGAATTTCGTTCGAGCGCTTTTTACAGATTTTGTTTAAAGCAGAAATACTGCTCTTGCAGAATTCTGTTAAATTACAGTTTTTCTGTAAGCGCCTGAACAAACCTATTATTCGCGCAAATTTACTCGAATCAGTCAAGCTTTTGTTTATCAATCAAGGTTAATCAACATTATACTTGTAATTCACGGTATCCGCAAATACGTGAGTAGGTTAGGTACCTAACTAGTAACTACCTAGTACCTACTTACACGTGAGCGAGGGTACCTTTATAGTATAAAGCAGTACTCAAATAATTACACAATCCAATTGACGCGCCAGTCGATTAATTTTGATTAGATAGTAATATTCTACTGTATTCAGACGTTAGATAATTGCGTTTATTTGATACGTTGCTCTGTGGTTTCACGATTAAGTATTCAAGATTAGCAAATTGATAGGCAAGTCTTGGCCTGGAATGGAAACGAAACCGCAGAGCGTGGAATTTGGCAATATGGTAAAAAGTTTTTTCCAAAATGGCCATGCTTGCAAAGGCTTTTAGGATGCCAGTATGTTTAAATTCGGAATTTGTTTTGTTTAAAAGCATGTATTAATTTTCATTGCAGTTTACGAAATCAACGATAAGGATTCGGTAATCGTCGAGGCGAATAATAATAGCTTTTACATGAATGATATACCTGATGTCATGTACCAGCACCAGCTCCAGCACGTTGGCGTGCCTGTACCTATGCCTGTATTTGTAGATTCTAAAGTGAAACAAGGTTCGAAATGTATCGCTAATAAAAACGACGGTATTTGTTTACCTAAAGAAATGTGCCATAAACGTGGAGGAATTATTGGAAACATTTGTAAACAGGAGAAAAATCAACATTGCTGTACATGTAAGTTTCTCACCAACGCGAGCGACGAGTTTGTGCTCGTACTCGCTATCCCGAGACTCGCAGTAACATAAATATATATAATGGAAAGCGTGCCTATGTCTGTTTCAGTTTCATATACGTGCGGTGATTCCTCATCAGAACGTATATCGTATTTTAGATCTCCTCCCAATTCCTCCTCCAAATCTCAAGGTAGTCTGGCTTGCGACTATGATGTGATTTTACGAAAAGAAACCTGCGCGGTGAGGTAATTTCGAGAAATTCATACAATCTCCTTCCTTTATCAAGACATCCCAGCATTTTATTCAATTCTATTCTTACGAGAGAATTTGATAAAGAAATCAATTGTTAAAATTCTTTTGGGATATATCAGTACTTACATATTTATACTCGGTCTTTTTTCATATGAAAAATTTTCGCAAAACGATCCGATACTTGTCCTGGCAGAGCAAAGACCAGATTTTGAAAAAATTAAATCTTCAAAATTTCTAGATTTATTTTTCAATGTTTTAATTGGAAAAAGATCGATTATGGGAAATTTTTGAGTAATTTTTCCATTTCTTTCAATCTCTATCTTCTTTTTTCAGCATTATAAATTGACTGATGAGTTTTTATTTTCTTTAATTTTTCCACAATTATTTAAATTTTCTTTCATTTACTTCACATTTAACCATTTCTCTGGCATTTTTAAAATATGAGCAAGTTTTTATTTAATTTTTTCATTCTTGTTTTTCAGTCATTCAAATTTTGAAAAAAATCACCCAAAAAAGTAAAAGTTTCTCAACAAAAATATTCCTTCAAAAAATCATTCAAAAATTCTAAAAAGTCAGTATTAAAAATCTGACCAAAAATAAAAATAAAAATTGCTGACTTTTATATGTACTTTTTGTCAAATAAGTATTTTAAAAGAAAAATTGAAAGAAAAAAAAGTCTGACCAAAGGCCTGAAAAAAAATTTCCATGGGAATAATTAAAATGTTATAATTATTATGTAAAGGTTGGAATAAAAGATACACGATAGGGTTATTACGTGGTACGATGTATTCACACTAATAACTTTACACAATTATGTATATCAAATTGAAACAAGAGTTCTTTGAACAATCGCGGTTATGGACATGAAACTATCACTTTGGAACGTAGGGAAAGAAAAACACATCAAGATGAAACGTAGGAGTGCGGTCAACACGTCAACCTTCCGATACATCGGATTAAACACTCGACGGTCGACCGGTGTACCAGATGCCTAGTACACCGGCCGCCTTACACCGACCCAGTGTTACCACTGGTAGGTGGGCCATAAGTCCCCATCACATATGCCCCCTCGAGCTTTGTCTAGAGCAAAAGCTCCAGCCGCCGCCCGAGGGAAAGCACGAGTTGTGATGAGGACCGGGAAAAGACTTTGGCCCACCCCCACACACCTGCCCCCTCTGTTTTAGGGAGGGCGGTGGTAACACCAAGATAGAAAAATTTTGCCTCAGTGTCGGACATCTGCGCCGCCAATGCACCGCCAAGTGACCCACTAACCTACTTCGACTAGCACCCCCATCAGGTTAGATCAGGGGGTGCCAGAGGGTAGGCAGCAGGAGCCGAGCGGATGCACGACAGCAACAGACCCAAACACTGGAAGGATGACAGTAAAGAGAGGTCGGTGTCTCAAATATGCCTAGTGATAATGCCACTTTCGGCATGATGACAACTCAGAGAGGCCGACTCACCACTAAAGTGGATATTCGGGGCATGTTGACATGCCCAATATGAGAACCTCAAGACTATCCACGACAAGGAATAGCAGGTTAACCAGAGAGTAGGAACCGACATAGAGAAGGAATAATTTAACCGACGGAAAAACTCTATGAACATCTACAACGCGTAAGTAAGTCTACACAGAATAAAATATCAAAAAACGTCGAAAATAAAATATTTGACCCCCGACTCTCTCGATCTCCAAGTAAGTATAAACTAATCGAATTGAAGACAGGAAAGAGAGAACGAATGATGAAAAAAAAATCTTTCCCACTTCCACATAAGTGGCACTTTTCGCCAAATCGTAAGAATACATGCTCTTTTGTCTTCACGCGGGAAGAACAAACTCGAAATTAATAATTTGAATACGATTACCGATTAATGCAAACGGGGAAAAAAAAAACAATTCACATCATTGCGCTTTTCGCAGGGTATCTTACGAGTCTCTATACTCGTTAACGATCTCGTATAGAGATCCACGGAGAAGAACGCACATGAGACAACGAGAGGGGAAAAGGGATCAAAAAATCAACATAACTTGGCACTTTACGCCTCATAGATACGATTCCATGCTGGGTAGTTCTCACGTAAGAACACGCGATGCGGAATTACGAGGTGAGCAAGAAATTACTACGATACCATAAGGTCATCTGTGCATAACGTGCACTTCGCGCCGAATACGCGCGTACGGTAAGTTGAAAATTTTTACATCGCAGAGCACGATCCGTCGCTGCATACATCGGTCGACTACGCGTAATTTCCGTGACTTTCGGACAATCTATTTACGTGATTCAACATAACGAAAAGCCGTGCCCCATGACACACACGTTACTCGTCAATACTGTGAAACAGACAAAATCGAATTAATTTATTGTTAAAAACAGTTTATTATTCCGGAAATAATTCTGTTTTTCAGCAATGACGCCGAATATTCGTCCCTACACGATTGGCGCGTTAGTTCAAGCCCGCTCGGCAGACCATCTGGCCAATGCCCGGCGCGATCTTCACGCGATGACGCGTAACTACCATAATATGAATTTTATAAAGTACGAATACGTCGAGACGACAACGGAGTTCTCTCCACGTCTCGATGATCTTTTAGATTAATACCGTCCTGGCCAAAAACTGCGACACCGCACATCTCTGTCGCGTTTGTCCATACGGCGAAGTGCCGCTCGGATCTCTCTCGACACGCGTCGCATCTGTGCCGCTGAATGGCGCACATATCCGGCCTGGTCCGGCGTAGGTGAAAGTAGCTCCTGAACGGTATGTTCGAGGCTAAGTAGGTACATACCTATACCGGGTACCCACTACCTCGGCCCAATTTTCCGCCAAAATCTCGATTATAGTCTGTCGAACGTCGCTGTTGCTTCCCTAGTTCACAGGCGGTAGAACCACGATATCGCGAGTTCCACGAATCTTTAACGTATTTAGCAGACGCGATAGCGCCTCCCTAAACGTTTCTATACCAGTGCGGCTTCGTATCTCTGAGCTTCCAATGGCCAACAGAATCCTCTCCGGCATCACAGCCGTGTGCCGCACGCTGTCTTCGTGTTCGTCGATGGTTAATGAATCGCGTACTAGGGGATCCATAGGGAGTAGATCGAATTCCTTTTTACCCGCCATATCCAAGTGAGCGATATGCTGAAAAAATCCATTTTCAATCCACATTCGCTCATAAGCGAATAATCCACGCGTGTTTCTAAACTCGGCTCATGAAAACCAGTACCCGTCGAGCCAAGATATCTAAATGGCGGTAATACGCCACCGCCGGCCGCCAAACACAGTCGCCTGTTATTCGGTGCCGAATTACGTTCTGATCTGCGCGTGCGCCTTGAATACATGGTTGGTATACTTGCACTCACATATCGAGATGATCTTTCGTGTGCCAAATGTGGCCTTTTCTTTGCAAATGACGCATCCGACGCCCGACTTGTCGCGCTGTTCGCTTTTTCCTCCGGTGCCGTCATTGAGCGAGATGGAGGTGAAACCCTGGGCACCGTTCAACTACCCGACGCTTCGCTCAAATCGGTCAGAAGGATAGTTCATAGATGAGAGACATCGCCGGTTGGTACCTCGCATATTGCCGTGCTCCTCGCGTTCTGGCACAGCTTTGAGACTGGCAATGGCCAGGGATGCTTAGCTTAGCCATTAGTTTTTAGTCATTAGCCGTTAGCCAAGCTAGCCAATGGTTTTTTAGCCATTAGCCGGCTAATGGCTAACTTCTAATCACGTTAGCTTTTAGCCGGCTATTAGTCAATCATTCTAAAGCTAAAAGCTAATTTTTTTGCAGTAGTGGTTGGCAAATGTCAACTACCAAGCCAAAAAAGGCCAAAACCCAAGAAACAAGTGAAACAACTAATTCAAAGTTGAAAATAAGTTTCTTTGCCGCTTTTTTCCATACTTTTACGTTTTTATGAGTTTTTTTTTTTAACATTGAACATTTTACTTTTGTTATTTTGTGATCATGAGGTGTGAAGTATCATTTTATACCTTTGCTTCATTACCTTTCTTAAAATTTGGATTTTTTTTTGTTTTTTTTGTGATTTATTTCATAAATATTTTAAAATAATTAAAATAAATCATTTCTGATTGTACCAGGTAATTGCTCTTATTTAGACGCGTATTTTGAGGTACATCTCGATGCACAAAAAAATTAGCCATTAGCTAGCCGTTAGCTAGCCAATGAAAGGAGCGTTAGCCAATAGCTTTAGTTTTAGCTCTTCGTGAAATTTTCTTAGCTTTTAGCTTAGCCTTAGCCGATACGATTGGCTAAAAGCATCCCTCACCTCATGGTGGTGGTAGAGTTTTAAAGAAATACCTCATTACCTCTAAACGTAGTGGGAAAAATTGATTTACTCTGATTTCATATTCATAAAATTAGATTTTGTAAAAGTTATAAGAAAGTGTTACGAGAACGAAATAAAATTAATTTTCGTCGCTCGTTATTTCGTATAGGTATTTAAGTAGGTACGCGTAGCTCGGTGCCGATGAATATTTGGCCACCAATCGTTTCGTCCGTTTTTAGCGTCCGTACGGTGGACAAATTTTATTGGTCCACGTACTGGATTTTATTTTTACGTGGACGTGATTGTTTGTTTTCGGTACACGTATTATTATATGTTACGTATTCGTTCTGTTACGTTGTAATTTTACGTAATAAAATTCGTTCGCTCTTCGTGAGCTTTTTTCCTTTTTCAATGTTGTTCGTTTTTTCGATATATACCTCTGGTTTTCCAACAGAAAGTATAAAATATGTCCGAATACAATTTACAAAGCGTTATACGAAGCAGAGAGAAAATTAAGTGACGACAGATTGGCAAAAATTACTACACGCTTCCTTTGCTCATAACTGATATTTTTGTTTTACTAAGTTGAATTTTGCGCATGTGTTTTTGATACGAAATTACTGAAAAAGAGGTGGCGTTGATTGATTGAAAAAAAGTTATTATTAATGAAGGTATATGATTTGGTCTCTAGAGTTATTTTTGTATATCTGATACGAAATTAATGACAACGAGGCGTTGAGCGATCGAAAAGGAAGTCATTCAATGAAGATATGATTTGGTCTCTAGATTTTTATGAAAATATAATAAATCAATTTTACGGTAGATTTTTTCTGTATATGATTCGATAGCACAAGCGTGATTCCTTACGTTGCGCTCAAGTAGAGTTCATGTTGTTGTTGAATCTAATGTGGACGAATTTACCGTCCGCGCCAGATTTGATACTAAACACCATTATTCAACAAAAAAATTAAAAAATTGAATGAGATCAAGGTTCAAGTGCTCATGTAAGAGCACTTTTGATGTTTTGAAATAGATATGATTTTAATGAAAAAGATGCGTTGATCAATCATTTTGTGTTTTCTGATGATTGTATCTCTTTCTCTATCATCGTGAGAAACTCTAATGAAAATATACAAAATGCATTACGGCAATCAGTTTGATGATTATACTTTCAACTTGTTAATGGAACAGAACCAGAAACGTTGACTCAAGACGAGCGTTAATTTTTGCTCCTTCGGAGAAAAGTCCAATTTCTTTGATAGGTATTTTCGATGAAAATACAGAATGAAACAGAAAGATCATCTGAAGAACTATAAGTACGAATTTCAGCTTTCCAAATCTGAAGTAAGTTACCTTGAAATTCTTGTTGAGGATAATTCTTCAGCCCAAATGTTTTCTTTTTAAAGGTGTATAATCGTTATTAAGGGCGTTTGATTGCTTTAAGGCAACGAAAGAGATAGCTTTATTCCAGCTGGATGTCGTTTCTTTCTAAATTATCGTAATTCGAATTACTTCTAGGGTGGCGAATACAGAAGAAACGACTTATGAAAATTTTTGGTGGTAGTTTTTGCAAACCTACTAAACAGCATACCATGAAGAAGTGAAAAGTGAAATAATGAGATCAGACAGACGATGTGCAAATGTTACAAAACTATAATATTCTTGCTTAAAAACTAGAGTATGACGAATAACAAAAAGTATGTCATTTTATTGACGAAAATTCAAATGACATGCAATTTTCACTGCAGATTTACTTAATGAAAATTTTGCCTATGAAATTGATGCTTCATGTTGAAGGCTTCAGAGTGTTTCAAAATAATACTGGGGAAATTCAGCATTTTTTGAAGAAAAGAGTTATTTGCAATAACCAAGTAATTTGGACCTGCAAATACTTTTCAAACATTATCAGCTGCTGAAACTAGATGGTTAGAATTGTTGGTTATTTTGAAAAAAATTGTTCGACATAGACGATACCTTGGAAGAATTTTGATCATTACTCCGCGTCTGCCTTTAATCCCTTGCTCGGAACTTCAAAATTTCATCATTTTAATTTTATAATTTTTAATTTTCTGTACTCGACTTACATGCAGAAAACCCATATTTTCGATAGGAATTCGGCTTCAGCGGGATCTGAGACCACGCCCACTCGATTTTCCAGTAAATTTTACCCCAATTAAATTTTTTATTTTTTTTTGATAAATGTACCCTTAGGTCTCTTTTTTTGTGCGCGTCACATATTCGAAGAGCCAATGACCAGGTTAAGTTGGAGTTTGTTTACATTGTACTACTCTCAAATAATTTATTAGATTGTATTTATTCAATAAAAGGAACTTATGAAACTCGATAATAGTATGTTCATATGTTCATTTTGCATTTTTAAAGGTGGTCGATCTCGACATTAGGTACTAAAAATTTCGAAGTAACATTTTGACACTCTTCGAAAAAAAAAAAAACTAAAAATTATTTGAAGCCCCTGAAATTTTTCATGGTAAAGGGGGCAGGATTGAGGTATTTTTGAGCCATTTTTGAGGTTTCTTTTGAATGGCAAAGCAAAACAAAAAAGTGATCGATAATGGGCGCCCTACCCTTATGACTTCAAATCGTGTGTAAAAAATCCACGTCGTTCCGCCTTCAATCAACAATTACTAAAATTCTACCACAGGATATGGTTCAAAATACGCGGCATTTACCCAACATGCTTAAAGAAAAAACATTTTCCTTCAATCACACTTATCTATGTAGTATGTGAGGTGTGATTTGGCAATCGCAAAAATTCATCTACTAAAAACCACATTCCTAAAAACTCCGAGTTCATTGTTCACATATTTCCGATATTTTGAAAGTGTATCGCTCGATATTAATTCAAGCGAGATTCTATGGACGTAATTATCGTAAATTTTAGTCGACTTATCTGTAACCTCCGGAACTTTAAACTCGAACTGTTTCTGATTCACGTACACTGCTTCTGGAGTTGGCTCGTTCAAAGACGATATAACATTGGTCGTTGATATTCTATCGATGAATTCGTATCTGCGAATAAAATAAAAAAAATTAAGCACAAGAACGAGACAGAATACAAAACCGCAATAAAAACTCGAATTATAATGTACTTTTGATACAACTGCCGATCCTTCTCCTTCAATTTGAAGTAATCTGCCGAAATACCGTAGATGTTTTCTTCTGGTGGTATTACTTCGGGCTCTTGGGTTAGATCATTTTCGACGATAGAGTATTGCGAAATATAATGATGGGTTTCTTCTTCGTCGTCACTTTCGTAACTTGAGCTAAACATAACAGATATTAATTCAAAATTAATACATCACTAGTAATATTACTCGTACTTTAGAATTCTACACTTGAAAAATGAAACATAGTAAATATTCGTAAAAAAATTACAATACTTTTGGTTCGGCCGGGAATATTTATATGGATGCTCTGATAAAAATTCGTTCAATTATCAACTTACCTACAGGTAATATTTCGTCGAAACTTATTAATTCTGTAACTGTCGAAAGTTTAAAATTACCATCGAGAATAAATTTAACGAGTAAAGAAACCTCAACAACTTAACATTTCAGTCGATTTATCAATTTAGAAAGAAAAAAAAAAGGCCAAACATTATTTTAAATTAAAATCGCGAAAAAGTGCTAATTGCATCCATATCCTTAACCCGATAATGAATAGGTAATGAAATGAGTTAAGACCAGTTACGACTACAGAACTGCTTCGAATGACGTATGTCATTTTTTAAATAACATTGTTACTTTGTACATCACGTCGTTAGGGGAATGACATATTGGAATGTTGACTTTATACCTGGAAGTCGAATTATTCGAACTTGTGGAACTTTTGCCCGTTAGCGATGGATTCCTCATGTTACCATTTTTAGCTGTTTCTTCTCTCATACGACCAGGACGGATACGTACGGTGAACGGGCTGTAGTCGGTTACACATTGAGGCATAAAGTCTCTGAAATCAGACAATTTAGACAATATTTAGTATCATTTTGAACCACAATAAAATCGGCGTTGATTGCTATCATCGAATACATCAGATGAAATGTAAACAATTTAATAGTTATATAATTAAGATGAGAATGAATTTTCATAATCGTTTATGCCAAGTGTATCTATAAGGAAGCTATTATATGATCGTAGCGTATAACGCTTCGATTGGTAAAAGGTAATCTTCAATAAGGTTAGGTATTTGCGGTTACCGAACAAAACGAAAAGTGTTTTGCTGACCTTAGACGTACTTCTTATAAATAATAAATATAAATATAAATAAACTGATTTGGTCGACTTAATGTGTAATTGTTTTAAACGAATGAATTGTGTTTTAACGTGCGGAATCGTCGCGAATTTTTGAGAAAAAACTGTAGTCTGAATTTTGCAGGTGGCGACGATGCATTTAACGAGTTTGGTGAGTAGAACACAGCACGATTTTCTTTAATACATATTATGAGAGCTAATTATACTTAGGACAAGTAAGTCGTGTGGAGCAATTTCTTAGAAGTATATTTTACTGATTTTTCAATTTTTCAACACATAGAGCAGAGCTATTGAGTTAGAGTAAACAAAATTATTGATTCCTCTCGACTTTTATAACGACCTAAAAAATTCAAAAAAATTATTCTAAAACGATATTATTCGAAATTAATATCTCATAAATCACGCGATCAACTTGAATCAAAATTTCAATACGTTCTTCAGCGCTTCAAAATGACATTATGAGTGAACAATTGAATATCCGAAATACATCAAAATGACTGCACGTTACCTTACAATAAAATTGTTTTTGATAGCATAACTTGCATCAGGGGATGTCGGGATGTCATAAGCAGAACATGTACCAAAGTTCAAGTTCAGAACGAATAAACACAATATTATCAAATTCATCACGTTGCCTGAGTGAAAGTCAAATCTTGAAAATTATCATAAATAGTAGAACCTTCAAGTGTTGTCAATACGCTAACTAACGCTAACACAAGGATCGGTTGACTACCGTACTCAAAAGTTTATACATACCACCGAAACAGCGTTTTCATCTTCATATTTATCATTCAATCATGTTCAAAATGATGAAAGATGAAATTAACTATGCACTAAAATCATTTTCTCATTGTGACACGTACACGCGCAATTAAATTTAGCCCGACTCTTGACTCATAGTCATGGCCCGACTTCGGACTTTGCTGGACTTTGAGACTTTGACATTGACTTCCATTAGTTTTAGTAGTTTTAGTTGTCGTATAGATAGATTAGATAGATCGATGGTACGATGGTTGCAGTTGCAGTGCAGTTGCAAATTACCAGTGTTACCAATGTAACTTGTTCATTCCCCTCCAAAAAAAACTTCCCCTTTAATACAACACCCACTACCCAGCCTGATTCGCATTCGCTCCCCTACTAAGCCTAAGGCCGCTTTAGAAAAAAAATTTCAAAAAAAAGTTTTAGATTAAAATCTTTAGAATAACTTTGTTCATTATCAAAAAATTAAAAAAATTTAATTGGACTCCACCCTCCCCCCAATTTTGCAAAATACTTTAAAAATCAACGAATTACTTTCACGAATATCATGTAAATTTGGAGGGGAGTGAGAGGTACAATCGAAATTTATTTTCAAAGATCTCCAACAACTTTAGTCTGAAAAATTTTCAATTGGGGCCTTAGAAACAGATATAATGAACTCAAAGAAGGGAGAGTAGGTATGTTCGATAAATGATTTCTTTTACCTATATTCTTTCAGATATTATTTTTCTTCGGACTAATTTCGCTGGTTTTAAGCGAACCATTTTTATGGAAAAGCCACTACGGCGGTCACCACCATCGTCATCATCACCACAGCCCTCACAGACACCACTACAGACATCACCACCACCACCATCATCATCACAACCCTTACCATATAAAACAGTGGCATAACTACGGCACACACAAACATCATCATCATCCACATCACCAAAGATACGCACATTCTGCATTTTACTAACTAAAGATCGGTTTATCAACCTATGATTAATAACAATGTTTTTAGTATTAAATAAATTTCATTTACCTGATAGAATGACTGATTTCAAATTCATACGTTTCGAATATTCTGGACAATATGTCGGTCCTATGATAATGGAGGTAAATGTCCACCATTTCCGAATCTATTTTCAGATTGGGTAATAATGTTAGACATTTTTTATTCTTGTAATCGTAAGCTAATGGTAAACATTTGACTATTTCTTCATCCCACCATTGGGTTAGAGGTATCCTGTAAACGATTTGATTTACAATTAGTATGTACTCATCATGGTAATGGTGATTGTGTGAAAGTTATGAAATTTAATTACATTTTACGTTCGACTGTTTTTACTGCTTCAGGGTGATGTAAATAATAATCTATGTTTTGTTCCCAAATTGGTTGATTGTGTTCTCTAGGTATGTATAATCCAAGAAACAGATTAATAGCGTGTTGTTTCTCCGTATCTACGAAACAATTTCAAAAGATGAGACATGTACTCGATTTAAAAATACTAAGTATTGCGATAAAGTACCAGAAAACGTATTTCTATAGTATCTGCTCAAAGTTTGCATAATATCATTTCCTTGCGATGTCCAAGGGGCAGTTTTACGATATGTTTTGACACGATGGACAAGTTGTGAACCGCCATATTGTAACGCTAACGTATCGCCGTGATCTTCGTACAGAACCTCGAGTAATCTAACGCAGTCTGAATCGAATTCCAACGAAGGATGATCCAATAATCCTAAATAATATAACTAAAAACAAATCATCGAGTTATTTTAAAACTCAGATGTCAATGCGAGATTGAACTGAAGTCATACTTGATAAGCCAATGCACATTTTCCTAAAGCAAACTGAGCGGTATTTGTTCTATCTAAACAATCGACGCAGTTGACTCGAATTACTCCAGTTTGAACGCTATTCTCTGCAGGTACACGGTCGATCACAGTTTCTGTCAGTGGTGGGCCATTTTTAACAAATAGACCAGTTTTAGATATGGCTGATCTCGCTATCTTGGCCAATCCTCCCATTACTTTAGCTTCTTTTCTGTACGAAAATTCATAGTTTATTGTTAAAGGAATAAATTACGTAAATATATACTATTGTCAATCGTCACCTTTTATTTATTCGCGCCATATCAAAACTAACGTATTGAATTTGATGGATCGGTGGCAGAAATAAATTTAGATAATTCACAGCCGAGTTTAACTGTTCGGTGAGTTGCGACTCGTGTTTCTTCTTTTCGCGTTTCTTGACTAGATTCAAAATTATTATAGGAGATCCGTACCTTCGAAGTAATTCGTTAAAATGAGCTCCTAAACATCACGAAATTAGTCAATAGCTATTGGATTAAGCGAAATAAGCGAAATTGGGAAATCGTATTACCGGCTATTTCGTAGAAAGGATCAGATACATCGAATGTTATCGGTGGTTTGGCTACCATTTTGCTCATTTCTTGACTCCACTGGCAAGGTATAGATCCTCTCATTTGAACGAACGAGCTTACCCTCATTTTATTAGAAAAAGATGTACCAACGTCAATGACCATTTGTTCAGTTTCCACTTCATTGGCAACGTTACCCTGATGAACAAAATAGAATGAAATATCGATGGAAAAAATAAATATGTGTAAAATGAATTGCTCTCTTACACGATAATTACCACCACGTTTGAGGAATCGTGTTCCAGCATATTTATTCGATCTTCTGGCGATTAAAGTAACATAAACAGATCTACCGAAAATGGAAACGTTCGATTGACTGATGAAACCATGCATGATATGTAATATCCATTCGTTGTTGATTTTTCCTTCGACTTTCGATAACAGGTAATCGTTCCAGACAAATTTACGATTCGGAGCATAGCGTACTCCATGGATTAAAGGTTTACTACAAATTATGGGAAAAAATCGCATTCAAGTGGTTACGATAAGGAATGCAAAAAAAAATGACAAAACTTACTCTGAAGTGAGTGGTTCGTTTTCAACTTTATCTGAAAACAAAAAAATATACATTTAATTGAATGTTCTCCATTAAGACATCAATAATTACGTGAAATTTTGAGTGACCTACGTGATATTAAATGTGTAACATTAGGAATTACGTCGTTGATTTGGTACGAGTGCGTAATATCGTAGCTATAACTGTAACACACGATTGTGTTAAAAAAAAAAAAATTACACGAAATTTAACATTATCGGCTGTCTTACCTGAAGTAGAAATTACTCGATAAGTCAACACTTTGAAACATTTTAAGGTATCTCGGTTCATCGGAATTTGGAATGCGATAATGTTCATGAGGAATATATATCAAACACGTATCTTCTATTTTATAAAATACATGTAAACCAATAGCAGCAACAGGTCTCCTTTTCGTCACCAATATCAAATAATGTCCTTCGAGAAATTGCACAAATCCTACGAACAAGAGTTGAAATTAGTATTAGTTCTATACGACTTTAGGTATTTTAGTACTTGCCAACGATTCCAAAAGCAGAAATAGGTTTCGGTATGGTAGCCGCTCCCTTGACTTTATTGGTGGCTTGAAATAAAGACTGTACTTCTGCTTCGGTATACTCAACTTGATCATCGACGATTACTAAATCATAAGGTTCGGTACGATCGATTTTCAGCACACGGAATTTCGTCAAATTGTTATTAGAACCAACGAGAAAGTATTTCTGCGCAAATGTTCCTTCTTTGTTTTATTATTTCAGAGCTACGTATAATCAGAGAGAGGAAGATGCTTACGTTTTTCGTTTCGTATAAAGCTATTTTCTGAATTGAACTGATGATTGGTTTGATTTGAAAATCTTCGGCCATCTTTATAACAATTTCACAATTTAATTATTAATTTACGTTTTACTTTTTGGAAATCCAATTCCGCGTTTCGGCTCCTCCTACTACCATAAATTTGTTTTTGATAAGGGCAGAAGAAATGTTGCCAAGAAACACGACGATAAAATCTCTCTAAATCAATGTTACCAATTTTATTTTTCAGTAATTTTTAAATTACAACTTTTTAATCTGTGATCAATTTTCTTCTAATGCGTTGATCAAATCCAAAACGATTCGATCCGAATCCAATTGAAATTCTACGAATCCGAATCCGAATCCAATTCGTTTCAATCGTTTCGTATCCAAAACCCAAATCCGAATCACTCTTGAATTTAAAATCCAAATCCAATACGAATACGAATCAAATTTTCATTCGGATTTGATGCCCTGATGAATACTCGTATATAAATAAAAACATGAACAATAATCCGAGTTATTCGGGCATGAGAAAAGTTTATTCATTCGAACGTACTAAACGTTTTACAGATACTTTAAAACTATACAGACAAACACAATGAATATAAAATACTTCACATCCTAAATGAGAATCATCGAACACTAAATAAAGACATAAAAATTATTCCTAAGCTTGAAAGTACATAGTTTATTATTAACATGAAACATCACGAATGACGAATGACGAAATCGTCAAAATAATTTAAGATGAGGCAAACACGCGTGAAGTAGGTAAAGCTATTCAGTAAGGAAACAGAAACAACGATATGAAACAATCTAAAAAAAAAATAGCAGAAAGACAACATACGTTTCTCATTTACAGTAACAAAATTTCCAATTTTTTAGAAACACTTCGTAAAACATACCATTCTTACACGTATAAATGGGTCATATCTCATATTCATAAATATTTCATTTCGTAATGTTTTTTCTCGCAATAAAATATAATCTTAACAACAGACAACAAAACCGAAAACGTCAAATAAAAATAGCCAACAATAAAGAAAACGAATACAATCCATAAAAGCACGTAAACTTGTTCTGACTAGAAAAAAAGAAAGAAAACTAAAGGCAGTAGCAAGCGAATACTATATCATAGAGGTATCATGTCAACCAAGTCTTCTTTCGGCTGAGTCATTGATTCGGGGAAAAAATTCGATAGTTTTTCAAATAATTCGCAGCGATTGACATGTCTATGTTTTTTCTCTTCTTCCAATGATTGCTTATCAGATTTTGATTGTTTTTCAGAGAACAATAGAGAAGCCATCGATTGAAGCTAATTTATAAACAAAAATAATTGTATTTATCTTGGCGAAAATTATGCATACCTAAATTATTTTATACGAGTTGTTTATGACTTACTTGTTCTTCTTGTTCGATATCGTTTGAACCAATCAAATGCGAGAATCCAGATTGTAAGAATCCTAACGCTTGCAATTTATCTGTTTGGACCAGTTCTTGGAAACTGCGAAAAATATTCGTAACGTTATTTCACATTGGAACACTTCAATTACATCAGAGTAGGAAAGAGATTTGAATAGACTGCGAGGTTTAATGCTCGCATTTTTGGAGTTTGTTTCGGGTAAAATTTTGGGTGTTGTTCAGGCGCCCAAGGTAGTGCTAACTTGCCGGTTATGACTTGGGTGTACATGTTTTTCAACACTGATACTAACCGGCATTTCCTAATTAGTAATTTGCAACGTTGTAGCATTTCTTGATGACTCGTACGACATAACTGTAAGGACCAAAAATCATCCAGTCTTACTTTTGGCAAACACATTCGTCCCGGGTTACCGCCGAATAAGAAATGCATCTGAAAGAAAATACAGAATTTAGAACTAAGTAGTTTTTTTTTTTTTTGATAATTAAAATAAAAATTAATATACCTTCTTCTTTTCGTCGTATACCATTTGATGAGCGTATCTGGGACACGGTTCAATATATTGCATTCTACTCCAATACTGTTCTCCAACGTTTTCATTTTTATAAACACACGTCCTAAAAACGAATAATACAAGTTTAGAAACGTAACAATATTTTTCTCAAGCGAAATAAAACTGCATACGCACCATTTGTATTTTTTTAAAGAATAGACCCAAAATGAATTTTGAGCTTTGTCTTCTTCACGTCTTTCTTTATCTTTGCTCAACCCCTAAAATTACTCCTTCTCTTAATTTGACAACATGGGGAAATATTCAAAAATCAAAATTTTACAAACCGAAAGAACGTAAATTTCATCAAGATCGGAGTCAATTGACGCTCGTTGGGCATATCCCAGTGGAGGAAGTTCGGATAAATCTTGCTTGATAAAATCTGATATAATTTCGACATGCTCCGTATCAACGTTGTACGACAAGAAGTCGGTTAAATGTTCTTTATTATGTTGACCGTTGAATATATATAATTTTCTATATTGCTGTGACAAAAAATCACCAATTTTAAAATAATCAGACTTCACAGGCGTCGAAATACATTGATAGAAGTACCAACCGGATGAAAAAGCATGCAATGTCCGATACGTGGTTTTAGAAGCATATTCGAATTTACGTCTTGATTTTCATTCCTTTCACTCAAACATTTCCACGTATTCGTCAAAATATGGTACGAATAGAGACCAGAAAATTGAGGTTCTTGAGGTGGTGGTCCGATATCATTCGGAGACCTTTCCTCAGCCGAGCTACAACTAAAATGAGTTGTTCAGTACATAACATGAACTGCACATTGGACAAAAAAATTCCAGAGCAATAGTTACCATGTTGTAGGTGTTAGAATTCTACCACCGAAAACATAAATTGTAGATTTGGCCACGTCCATACACATCTGATGATCGAATATCAACGAAGGACCACCGACGAGACTAGTATTTTCACTTATCAAAGTCCAACGATTACTTTCAATATTATAAACGTAAAAGTCACTCTGTAAATTAAAATGAGGTTAATATTCCATAACGAAATTTAAACATAACTGAAGTCGATACGAACTTTCAAATTATACGCTGTTCTATAAAGTCCATTCAGATATCTTCCTAAAACGAAAATTTCTCTTCTTTGAGGATTGCATACCATCTTATGACAAGATCTTGGACTTGGACCTCCCTGCAATTGAATTTTTATCAATACGTCATAATTTTTATAGCATAAGTGTTTCAAAACAGAAAGTTCACTTTGACAAACCTCAGCTTCAACGTCGCTACTGAGTAATTTCCATTTATTACTAGGAATATGGTAAGACCATAAATCGGATAAATCTTGATGACCATCCCAACCACCAAACAAGAATATAGTTTCGGATAGCGAATCAATAACCATTTGGTGACCACCTCTCATGCCAGGTCTTGTTTCGTCATTTTTCAGCATTTTCCATAACGGATGGTACTCTTGTTTAGTAATATAAGAATTCAAATACCCATCTGAAAGCAAGAAAATTAAATTAATACAATGCTCCAACAAAACGGAACCAAATTATAAAATAATACCAACTGGTAATTGCATTTTCTATGAATAATTCGGAAGCGTCGAAGTCTCCTTTCAAAACCAAAGTATCGAATAATTCAGATAATAAAGGATCTTCCAATTTCACTTGAGTGACTTCTTTCAATTCGTTAAACACATTTTGGTAGTTGAGCAAACGGAAATGTTTCATGCATAAACGTACAACTTCTTTTTCTCGATACTGAAACCGATAAAAAAATTAAACGCCAAAGATCACTGGGAATTTTGAAAAATGAGTATACCAACCGAATGAAACCATTCTACAGCGTTTTCTATTTCATCGAAGTCATCCAAACCTTTCAATTCGACGAACCATATACTGAAATTGAAAGTGGCACCCCACGACTGTAATGGAACTATTTTTATATAACGACAAGGGAACGCGCAACCTCCTAAGGTATGCCTCAAGACGAAAGTTTCCGGCATACTATCATTATTCAAGCCACTAAAACGTAAACAGTTGTGAAAAGTTTGTAAAATAATGAAAACAAGCGATTGATTAACAATTACCTGTCCAGTAGCTCAATCTGAGTATTATCGGTTAAACCTCCATATATTTTGAATTTTTTCAAGTTACAAACGTGAGTTTTTTCGTATTTACCAAACGTAATAGATTTTACTATAGCCATTTTTTCCAATTTCAGCATAATGAACTAAAATATAAGAAGAACTCTTGGTAAAGACTAAAAATTGCGACCAGTATAGTGATAAGGTAAAATCTATAATTTCTTACTTGAGGAGGGTTATTAGTTTCAGAAGACCAACGAGATCCTTGATCGGCATTGTTATCTTCGAGAATGTTTCTGTAACAATCAATACTCACGTAAGAAATTCCGACTTTCGAAAATGAAAACTGATAGTGTTGTGATCGATATTACATTCAAAGGCTACACCTTAATATACATTTCATTAACTTACTCCGGGCTAAATGATGGCAGGAAGCTAGAACACGAATAAATACCATATTTAAGAACTTTCAAGTCATTAATACTGTTTACTTCAGACGGTGAAACCATATCAGAACACATTTTGGTGTGAGAGTTAATCTACTTCAGGAAGTAGCTAAAGACACTAGTTTCATAAAAAGGAGGGTGAAATGAGAAAAAATATGTTTAACATCAAAATTAACTAGACGAAATTGTAGCTCGACTCGACTACAATCAACACTTTTCGTCAAATTATTAGTTTGATTTGGTATCATAAAATTATACCGCAAAACATGAAAAGTAAATAGAACACGTGATAATGACTTACGCCATTGAAAAATGTCACTATTTTCAACATTATTGTTGCACTGTCGCTATAAAAATGGTAAGATTGATTCTATTTTTTGGAAATGAGCAAACTGAGTGAATGAAAGTGAAGCGAGGAAACTGAATGATTCTTTTTTCGATCTGAACAAATCATTCGTTACGTTTGTGTGTGATTGTTGTGAAGGTAGAGATTCCAAGAAAACTTCAAAATAAAATTTTGCTTTGAAGTTCCTAATTTCGAATTCTAAAATTTGAAATTTTTGCTCTTCAAATTGGAATTTGTAGAACAACTGTGGCTATTCAACACCTCAATTATCTCTTTACTTTCTTATAGAATCTTTTTACTATTTTTCATTTCGTTATAAAGTATGAAATGAACTCATCATACCGGCTACCTTGACGACCACTCCTTGCACACTCCTTGACTAAAATCTGAAAGAGTAAAGCAGTTATGTAGTACTATGCTATATGAAATAAAAAGCATTTTTATTTTTTTTAAAACTCAACAGAACAATATATTTTTCATATCGAACGAAGGAGCGAATATTCGCGTGTAGCAAGCAAGCATCGTTATGATTATTTTGCGGAGGAATGAATGAAACCATCACGTCATGTCGAAAAATATAATTTCGTAATTTTTCCAACAAAATAAACTAAACCGTTGAAATAAAAGTTATTACACCAGTAGAATAGTAGATAATGATATTATACACTTACATAAAAACCTTTTTTTAAATATACAAAAATAAAAATTTTTAAAAATCGTCAAAAAATTTACAAAAACGTAATTTAGAATAAGACAATAAGTACGCGCAATTATAGAGCATTATGCCATTAGGTATATACATTTATTTTTTCGCCTTTAAATTACAATCACTTATTGGGAACGAACTGAATTAATTTCTTTATTCTTCTGAGTAATGCTTCCACGTAACCTTTCTCTGAAGTTGTTTGATTCTGTAAAGTACAATTCAAATTATTATCACTAAGAAGAAAGATCGACGAAATTTTCAAATTTTAAATTTTCAGTCAATTTAAAATAAAAATTCTTTTTTTTTTTTTCATTTTTTCCAGTTTCATTCAATTCTACTTTTTATTCAATTTTCGAATTGAAAAATTTTTGCCAATTTGAAATTTAATTAATACTTTTATAGCTGTTTGTTTTTATCAATTTCACTTCAATTTTATTCATCCAATTCTCCTTCAATTTTAATGTTCCCACATTTTTTAGTTTTTCAATTTGTTTTATTTTCAGTTTTTTTTTTCAAAATTTTTAATTTTTATTCCAATTTTATAGGTACGGTTGCAATTTTTTTCACAAGTTTCAAACTTCAAACTTTTTTACAATTTTAAATTTTATTTCAGTTTTCTGTTATTTTTTTTATTCCAATTTGGTAATTTTTTCTAATTCTTTGAATGTTCATTTTTTCACAATCATCAATTATTTTTCTCAATCTTTAGTCATATCACTATTTTTAAAATTTCAATTTTATTTATATTATTACCTTTGTGATTTCCATCAACTTATTGGAAAAATTCTCATTAAAGGTAGGTATTAAAGCTTGCTTAATTTCATTCAGCTGTTCGACTGTACATACTCGACCAGTTTCACCAAATTTGGCTGTAAAAAGAAATACACAGACGTAAGAAATTGGAATATTCGTCGACAGACTTTGAACCGATTTCTTCACTTATTTGTACACACTTACAAGACGAAACATTACTGGAATCAGCGATGCTAGATCCGATGGTAGGAATACATTGCAACGTAAAATAATCAAGGTGGGCCCATAAAAGGTACAACGCTGTTTCCATAATAACAAAACACATATCCAGTTCGCGTTTCTTTTCGACTAATAATTTCATCAGTTGCAAAGACGCTTCGTTTTTGTATTCGTTTTCAGGTACGCGGATCGGGTTACCGAACATGATCTATAAAAAAAAAATAGGTAACGATGTATCTTGTTTTTTTTCCCTTCGTTTTGGGTATAAATATGGATACTTGCCTGTTTCACTTCATCGGTAGTCATAGCTGGTATAGATTCTAGTTTATTTTTCAGCTTCGAGATGAAATCTAGCTGAGTTGTGTAATAGGTGACTCCGTCCAGGAGGTATCTGACTACTATACCGAGATCTAATTCTTGAGTATTGCCTACGCCGATAATGCTAGTGGTATCTGGACAATAATGAAGTAGATTGCAATAAATTCGATGAAAATTATAGTACAATTTACTCGTACTTCGTTTTATAACTCTTACCTTTTTTATTCTTTGCTAATTCGTTCAACGTTGGTTGAAATATACTAATGGATATATACCGATCCATTTTTGCACCTGATACGATGCTTTGGGCGTAAAATAGCGAATTGATGATAACCTGTATTTGAAAAATCACCATCGTAACGAGAATTTCACAGAAAACGTAACGTAATCGAGTTTTAAAATTTCTCTGTACCTGGAAATAATGGACTACGGTTTGAGAACGAGCAACAGGATCTTTATTTTCGATATCTACGTTATCGCCGACTTTCTTGATTACTGATTCTGATATTTGGAATGAGGTGAACAATGATAACATGAGTTTTTGAATTTTATGTATCTGTACGGCTCGTTCGGACTGACGTTCTTCTTTGAATTTTTGAGTTACGCCTTTGAAGGAATAAAAATAAATTATAAGATGAGTTAATTTCCTTCTATTGTTTTGAAGCTGAAAATCTCACCATGTCCAAAAACTGCCGAAATCACCGCAGTAAGATCAGCTAATTCTTTAATAAATTGCGGCATAATGGTAGGTGAAGCACTTCGCAGTATCAAAGATACAGTTTCATTCAAACTAAACACCAACTGCATGATCTGTAACAATAATAATAAGATAAAAGGTTCAAAATAATGGAAATTTAAAACACCAAGAATGCAGTTTATCCTTCGTTCAGATACCTGAAGAACGGCGTCTTCGTTTTCTACTCCCACCGAGGTGATAATTGTATTACATAAGGTTAAAACTGGTGTAAAAAGTTGTAAATATCTAGTACTGACATCTGGTATAAAATCTACGTTAGACGAGCTGTTGAAAAACGATGATTGCATTAGAATCAGAATACTGCTCATTATTCTAGGCAAAGAAATACTCATTATGGTCACCTAGAATCGCATACTGTGACGGTAGGATGATAGTTGTACACATCCATGGTAGACAAAGCGTTTAAGATTTTCGCATCGAGTAAAGCTTCAGCTCCGATCGGGTAACTGGCTATTTTACACATGAAAGTCTGCAAAAAATACACCAATACGTTAGTTACTGTTTTGACTGAAATGGAAACAAAATTTTCCGGACGTAATTACCATTTCCGTCTCATATACAAATAACGGAGCTAGCTGGCAATCTTGATTAAACAGTTTGCATAATTTAATATCAGATTCGACTAAAGTCTGTATCAAACATTTTAAATATCCGTGTGAGGCGATAAATGAAATGTGATTCGGGTCGGCATCGACCAACATTTGTAATCCAGACAAAGCAGTCATCTGCAAACAAAATTAATTCGTTAATTTACAATATCCATACGCTGTTACCCAAATGAGAAATTTCACTACTCCGAAAAAATTATTTAAAAAAAACGTTTAAAATTATTTCTATACCCCTCTCCTTGCCCAAAATGATTTTTTTTAAACCAAAAATATTGTTGTTTTTCACTCCAAATAAAATCGAATTTTTTTTCTTCAAGTGATCATTTTTTTAAATCCAGAAAAATTGTCGGATTTTTCTTCTCAAAACAATTGAGATTTTTTTTTCTAAAAAAAAAAAAAAAGATTTTATTTTGTTACTCAAAAAAATAAAAAGATTTTTTTAGCTCAAAAAGTTGAAAATCCCCCCCCCAAGTTATCATTTTTTAATTCAGAGAAATTAAAAAAAAATTTTCACTACAAAACTCGATAATCGAATTTTCTGCTAAGTTGCCTACCACACTCAAAGACAAAGCTAAAGAAAGACATACCTTCCAAATATCATAAGTAGAGGTCGCATCTTCGCAAAATATCTTCAAAAGTTGATCCTTATAGTCGCTATTTATTAATTTGACGCGGAACATTTGCGTAGAGTTGATATTTTTATAATCAAATTCATCGCCCTCCGTTTTAATATTCTCCAGCCAACATTCCACCTCCTGTTCATCTCGATCGGTGCAGAAATGTAGAAACGTTAAAAAGCACGCAAACAAATTGATCTTGACTTTTTTCGAAGAATTGCCCGCCAACACGATCCAATTCTTCAGAACGTTTAAAATTTCACTCGAGTAATTTTCGAAAGTTTGCAACTGAGATAGAACTGATTTACGAGTGCCTTCGTTTAGCAACCGTTTCTGCGCCTTGACGCATTGTCTGATATCAACGATGAGCAGTAGAATCGCTTCGGAGGCTATGATCTTCATATCTTCACTCGGCGATTCGATTTCGTTCACCTGTAAACGAGATTTGTCGATATTAGCGTGAATGAATTTTTTGATATTTTAAATCGAAAACATTTACCGTTTGAAGAAGCGATCTGATCAACTCCATTAATAAAGAAAATCGTAACTGGAACGGGACTATGTTGGGAGGAGCGACGATAAAGTAAACGTTGCACAATTTACGCCAGGCATCAAAATATTGAACTTGGGCGCCGACTAGTTTCCTATATTCGTTCAATTTCATCGTAAATGACAACAATTCCTGGAAAACATTACATAATGTTAGTCTTTCGATCACTCTACAATGTGACATGAGATATTTTTGCTATTTACTTGAACTTCTTGCTGTATTAGTTGCCTTTGGCCGGACGTAGAGCTACCTTGAATAGCAGATAATTCTTCACGTAGAATTGAAAACAACATATTTACGTTGATATGCTTAGAAGACATTCCAGAGACCGGATATTCGCATTGCGTCAGCACCTGAAATTAGTAAAACAATAAATAAATTCACTCGCCCAATTTTTCAAAGTCTTCATTAGTCGTACTTACTTCTTGTACTTGAGTTGCATCGAAAAACTGCCACGAAGGCATCGCAGGCGGTTCTTTTTCAAATTCGATTACACTCATGAGTTGGAAAAGTCGAGTACTGATCAACGAGGTGACTTCTTCCTCTAAAAAATTCACGACAAAAATTAATGTAAAAACATGGTTGTAAATACACAATTCTATTCGTAATATTCGACTTATTACCTCCGTTGATCAATTTCCTAACATTGGGTCCTTTTCGAGACTTGGAAAAGTCACCAGATCCGTGATACAAGAATAACTTAATTAAATCTTCGAGTTTGTTGTTATGACCCATACTCGAGATGACTCTCAATTCAATGGCGAATATTTTCAGTACCCAAGCCATGCAAATGAATTCGGTCACTGTAAAACACCACCAGAAAGATCAGACCAATTCGAAAATATATTTCTGATTGGCAAATGCGATTCTTTAAATACCTTTATCGTATGTTTTAAATGGGAACAGAGCCATATGTTGATGGACAAAGTCTTGCGTCGATCTTAAAAATCGCAACACCGAATCCGACGTGTTTGGGTTAGCGCACAAGGTATATATAATTTTATACGCTAATTGAACCAAATGCGGATGAACTTTAAGTACAGCCTTATCTTTACGATACAATAATGACACGTTCAAAAGAGACAATATTGAATGGAAACACGTCCTAGGGAATCCAGGTCCTGTAAAATTAAATCAATTTAGCTAATAGTTAAATATATTACAAGAAAAAATAATAATCGGAAGTAAAATATTACCGGGAGTTTGAAGAATAGTTTTCTTTATATTTTTAAAATTAAATCCCAGCAGATAATGCGCCAAATTGACACCGGAAGCTGGTAAACACTGAATTAATAACTTCATAATTGCTTCTTTGATTTTACTAGTGATAGACAATTCGTTTCCATCAGTCCACTACAAGAAAAAAAATCATTATTTTTTTGCATTTTTTTTTTTTTTTTGAAAATTGACACCGGAAAGTATAAATTACAAACCTGATTTTCTTCAGCTTCCAAACTCTCAACGAATCCATGTCTGATGGTGGTTTGAAGTGCGGCGGTAGATGTGAAAAATGGTATAAAGGTCGAGTGTTTGATTGGGTAGGACGTAACAGCAAGTAAAATATTGACCGCCGTTAACGTATGCATAGGTAGCCACGAATTATACGTCACATATCTGATTTTTTTTAAATAAGAAAATATAAACATTCAAATAATAGGGAAAATTTTCCTATTCTGATTCGAGAACGTACTTGGCGATATTTAATAAATGGTCAGGATTTCCCGTTCTAGAGTTAATTCCACTCAACAGCTGATGCAACGGTACCAATATTCTGTCTGAATTCGAGAGAGATAATAAATCCAAGAATCTAGCTTGCATTTCCAGTCCTTTACACAGCAATTCCAAGCAACTCAGTAGTAACGTTTCGAAGGATTTTTTGCCAGCAAATTCCTTGTACGAGTCGAGCATACGACAACCTTCGTCAACGAGATACATGATCTAAAGAAAAAATATTATAATTAGTCACGAATCGATATAGCCACAAATATGAAAAATTCTAAAACATTACCACTCGGAAAAATTCCGAAGAAGAGCATAAATTGATCATAATATGAAATCCGGGATGAGGACAAATTTGCATACTGCCACCATCTTCGGTTTGGACTAATAATCCGGTGAAATCTTCAACTCTGGGGTCGTACTGCTTAAGGAACTTTAGAGCAAGCTTTACGCACAAATTGCCAACTTCCCACTGGAACAAGATTTGAAAACACAATTTTGATAAAATTTTAATTAATTGAATGCACTTAAAAATCTATCCTAGCAACGTACTTTTTCGCTGGCATTTTTGTACGATCTAGAATTAAACCTAAGAAAGACGGCTCGCAAAATATAATTCAAATACGGATCAAATCCAGGAGTCCGTGATCCGGCGCCTAATAATCTAGGCATTGGGTTATCGATTAATACGTTGATCAAATTCAACATAGCCCTGGTCAAAGGAAACTCTTCATTTTTACTCTCAACTTCTTCCAGTTCAGCCTGAAATTCGGTTCAATTAATAAATTTGCTTTATTGAAAAATTATGAGTAGAATTTTATATTTACCTGAACACCACGAGGCTGATAATTATTGGTAGTCGGGACCGTAGGTATGACTTGAGTGGTTTCTAAACTTTTCCATATGATATTACCAATTTCCGGCGACTTGGCCAGAGCAGAAAGAGTCAATACGATATCTGCTTTTAAGCTAACATCGATTGAGCAGGTAACCAAACCGAGTAAAATTGAAATACAAGCCCATTCCAAGTTTTCACAAAAAGCTAATCTAGAGATGTCGTCATGATCTGTAAAATAACATAGAAAATTCTTGTAAACAATACAATTAAACGCAATAGTTTTCAAGCCACAGGATCAAACTTACCCGATATATGACGAATGACTGATAATACAGCTTGTAATCCTTGGATTTCCATTGGGTTAATACCTTTAGGATATAACGACCTGTGTCTGTAAACTGTATCCGAAGTAGGTGGTTGTTCTAGTCGTAAATTATTGTAATACCTGCGAAGAAATTTGAATTAGACAAAATGATGAAAATATCCCAACAATAAAGAATACTTACTTGTGGAAAGATTTGAAAAAATGATCCCAAGTGAGGGTAGAAACATCACTACATTTGAATAATTTGAACGCCTGCCTGGCCGAATCAGGACACGCAGCTAACGAGCTAATCAATTCTAAATATGCGACGAAAAGCGCAGGAGGTAACGAGTCTCCTGTTTGTTTCAAAAATTTGAACAACGAAACCTGAAATCATTTCATCATTTTTATTATTTGATTTTTCATTTCTCAACGAAGATAAAAAATCAAACTGCTTTACCTGCTGAGAGAATTTCCTAATCGAGATAGATTTCGACGTTTTGATACTATCGTCGAACCAGAAATCAAGGTGTAACTTTAGTTCCAAAGGATCCCGACTGTATAGTTTAATCATTGCCTTCAACATTAATTCGAAATGATGTTCCAAGCTACCAGGAGGATTCAAACCCTCTTGTTGATAAATTTGCGTAGTTCTGGATATTTCTTCGGCCCGTACTCGTAATTCTTTCACTTTCAGAGGCATTAATACGATAAAATCGGTGAATAGACTGTGAATACGACGCATATAAAATTCTTCATTTTGAATAACTTCATTGCGAATGAAACTGGAGTAGACGAAGGAAAAAACACCATTGTTGAGAGCCAACGTTACCAACGAATCGTCCTCATCGGTAATACCTAAATATATTTGAGTTAG
This sequence comes from Trionymus perrisii, assembly GCA_900050545.1. Taxonomy (NCBI): domain Eukaryota; kingdom Metazoa; phylum Arthropoda; class Insecta; order Hemiptera; family Pseudococcidae; genus Trionymus; species Trionymus perrisii. The sequence continues at coordinate 17,481 of FIZV01000818.1, read as the reverse complement.
TTAGATCAAAACATAATACGATTATAATATTGAGAAAATACCTCTTGGAAATGCAGCAACAGATGTGTTACGAAGACTAGCGACAGTCACACCCAAAGCGAATTGCATCAGAGCTTGTAAACCGGTACATTCCCATTTTTTATTAGGATTTTTAGCTTCGTGGATTAAATTCTCTAGAAATCCATTTTCACAAAGAAGTGGTACTTTGGAGATAATTTCTAAAATACAATAAAAAATGGAGCATTAAATATTGAACGTACAGAATCACAATAGTTGGAATAGGAGAGTGCTAACCTTCGGAATCTTCCCTTTTGATAACATCGTTTACATCGATGGCGAACAATAAAGCCATCTGTAAGGCTAAAGTCACATTATCAATACCTCCGCTGACATCGCTTTCAATTTTCACCGTTCTTAAGAAATTGATTAATCTAAAAAAAAAGACAAAATGTTAAAATCCTAAAATAATTCATTCACACTACACTCGTAATACAACTCACATGAACAAAGATTGTTGATATAAACCAGCTTGTGCCGAATACAAAAATATAATGTCAGCTAAAATTTGTCTTATTTCTTCAAATAGTACCACCACAGTGTGATGATGCTTAGGACTACCTAACGCACGATTTCTTTGCAACATTTCGATCTCTTTTTGCAAATCTAAACTTTTTAGCGCAGCTGTGAAAAAAAAAAGAAGGGTATTATGTATTTTGAAAGGAAAAATCAAATCGAATTAAATGATCAACTTACTTATAACTTTTTCCAACAATCCTTCGTTGATCAATTCGTCGCTATATTTAGCTAAATAATCCGGTATATTACTAGAAATATCAACTGTCCAATGGAAACCTGAACGAGCTTGCATGATAGTTCTTAATGTGGTAGCAAGAGCTTTATGGCCATCGTAATATAAAAGCACCGCTACTAAACCACGAGGCAATCCGGGATAACTTGGCATTTGATGTTGAGCTGGACAAAACACGATTATGTATTCAATGGCATAACAATTAGATCTACGAAATGCTCTTATTTACCTGTTGTAAGTAAATCTAATGCCATCAATTCGTCTAAATCGTACATATCGGATAAAATTAAAGCTTCTTCGACCATATCCTTAGGAACTGTGTGATATTCGATTCCGGCTACTCGGATCCCTTCACTTTCGCTTTTCTTCACAATTAATCTGCTTTTACCATTTTTCGGCTAAAAGAATAATATTTGTGAGTCGTAAGATAAACATAATGCAACCATTTTGGAAGACTTACAGGATTTTTCAACACATTGAGGAAATTCTGCTTGTACTTGGCGAACGTTGCTTGCAATGTTCCAAAACAAGCGTCACTGCTTTCGATGATACATTTCTCTACCGTGCTGCATAGTTGCTTGTACGGAGTCCACATATCTAGGACACAGTCTGCAAAAAAAGAGTAATAATATTAATCTATTTCGTTTTGAAACTTGACTACTTCTTTTATCAACGAAAAAACACTTGAGAGTCCAAAGACTGAATTTATATCAACTTACCCTCCATGATTATGGATTTGTGGAAACGACAAGCAGAGAGTAACAAGTCTATTACATGGATTGATTAATTAATAATTAAATAATATAAGAAATACGTAAAATAAATCGTTTTATTATCAACAGTTGAAAAATTTTTAAAAACAACGAAACTCAAAACGACACGGCAAATCGCATGGTCGCCGGGTTTATCATGGGGGGGGGATTTACGTTAAATTTAGTGCCTCCGTAATTCCAATTTCTAATGCCAAGTTATTTTTTGAACATTAAAAAGAAGTCATAAATTGTGACGCCATTTTCGTTCGTTATTTGGTAAAACTAAAAGCAAATGAAAATGGCGTCGTGACTTCATTCATTTTTTTATTTTTTAGCGCCCGCCCTCCCCCTTGCCACATCACTTTGTATTTGTTGCTGTGTGCGTGTGTGTATGTAAAGTGTACATCGATTTTCGCTCCCCTATTCCCTTTCCCTTATGATTCATTATTGTCTGAAGCTGAAGATAATTTCGAAATGAGCAGAGTATAAACACTCGTGTGCAATTAGTATTCAATAATCATTCAGTATTGTATTCGTTTTCACACCACGTATAGATCTGTTTAAATTTAATCTTCAATTTTTCTTTTTTAAACTGTTGCTTGTAAACTCACCGCCGTCATGTGTGCCAAAATGGCTTTTCAGCACCAAGCGGGGACTGCTATGGAATGCCTTAGCGTAAGTGTAATTATTAGAATAAGAACACGTAAATTGTCAAAATCATCGGATTTAATGTTTTTTATAGATCCCCATAACCCTGCAGAAAGAACCGGGAATCGATGCTGAAGGTAGAGAAGTATTAAAATGTGGTTTCAAAATCGGCGGTGGTATTGATCAAGATTATAGGAAGAGTCCGCAGGGATATACAGATAATGTTAGATCTTTTATAATTAATTTCCTTTACCAAGTTAATGGTTATTTATTTACCCAATTGTATAACTTTTCGTAGGGTATTTACGTCACAGAAGTTCACGAAGGTAGTCCGGCAGCAAAATCTGGTTTAAGAACTCACGATAAAATTTTACAGGTACGATATGCGTATTTTCCAATACGTAACGATGAGTCATTCGTGTGATTAATTGGCGTATTTGTATTTGATTTCAGTGTAACGGATACGATTTCACTATGGTTACTCATAAAAAAGCAGTAGATTATATTAAGAAACATCCTAAATTAAATTTATTGGTTGCTCGAAAAGGAGTTACTTCAACTTGACGCAAAGTGCACATTCCAGGCTCACAATCATTACACCAATTATTCGAAATGGATATTTCGTGTTATATTTAAATATCCTCGTTATAATCAAGTACAAATCGTGAACAATTACGGCTAACCCACCGAAACGCCAAAATCTTAGAATCTTACATGCATTCCTGAAAACAATGAATTCAAAATGTTAACAATTATGTTATGTTTTAGCGACGTTGACCTGATTTATTTCGAATACTTTTTCATGTTTTTCTAATTTTTTATACCTTTGTACAAATTATTGTTTTTTTAAATAGTACTTCCATGATGATCGTCATATCGTTATGTTTAGGAAAAAAATCATGACATGGTTCTTACTTTCGCGACCGATGTTTTGCGACTTGTTGTACTAGTACTTACTAGCGTAGATAATTTAAAATATTTGTTTTGTTACTAGTTCCAAAGAAACGCTTTGTTTTGTTATAAAATTTGTATTGTTTTTTTTTCATTTAAATTATTAAAAGTATTACCACGAAACGTGACTTAATCGATTATGTTTTCCAATGCTGTGCTAATTTCTTGTAAATCATCTTCGGTTAGTTTTTCGTGTTCAAAAATAAATCCGAAACAGTTTTTCCTCCTGAAAAATTTCGAAAATTAAAAAAAGTGAAAATTTCACGATGAATTTTCATCGACGTTATGTACCTTGCGGTCAATAAGCTTTTGTAGTTTTGGTAGTCTTGCTCAGGATTTCCTCCCGATTGCATTGCATCTAAAATCTGAAAGATTCCAGTTACCTTGAATGAAATATGAATACTAAGAATTGTGCGAATTAAAACTAACTTGTTTGGCGCGGAAAACCAAGTCTTTAGCGAATCCCATATTGAAAGCAGCATTAAGAGCAAAACTCTGATTCACTGAGCCATCTGTCACTTTGTAGAGATAGGTGATTTCTTCGTCTTCCATCAGAAACTCCAAAGTCTAAAATAATTCCATTGAAGTGCAATCACAATTCATAAATAATACAAGATGAAAAATAGTACGAGCTCAATTATTTTACTTGTAATTTAATTAATGGCGATTGTGGTATTAGATTCAGAAGGCTGTGGAAATGAGTAGATACGAGTATATGGGGGCAATATTCACCCCTATCTAAGAAATGTTGAATTGACGCGGAAAGTAATGAAAGTCCATCGATGTCAGCAGTTCCTTTTCCGAACTCATCAATGGCGATTAAGGTACGAGGGGTAGAATTGTACAAACATGAGTACATCTGTACAAACGGAGAAAAATCAGTAAGATAAGAAAGGTCGACTTCCATAGGCTGGCAGCATAGATCGGGTGCTCGAGCGACACATAAAATTTCAAAAATGAGTTACTACCTAGCTAAAAACTCCTTTGTAAGAAAATACCTATTTTCCATGAAAAGGGAATTTAAAAAAAAAAAATTAGGAGTAAGAACTCTACAAACTTTACCCCATTTTTTAGAAATAAAAAATTTCTAAAAAAATTCCATTTATTTATTTTTTTTTTTGAAAAATATATTCTTTAAGGAACCAAAAATCCTTCAATTTTTTGAAGTGAAAGATTTCTTCATTTTCTTGGAATGAAATTTTTTTCATGTAAAATCTTTTTTAATTTTCCAAGTTTTTAATTTTTTGTAATAAAAAAAACCTTTCGAATCAATTTTTTTCAATCTTTCGGGAATAAAAAATGTACCTATTATACATATACAATTTTTCTTATTTATTTTTTATTTTTGAGAAAACAAATCATTCATTTAACCCGCCTCGAGCTACACGATAGGTAACTCCAAGTTGCCAGCCCTGCCCTGTATGTACTTTTCTAAATGATAGAAAATAAGAAAAAAATTCTAGAAAGAAAAACAAATGTAATAACGATACCTGTCTTAGATCCAGTAAAAACGACGACAGCTGATTTGAAATCGATTCGGTAGTTTGTATTCTCGTATGTATGTAATCCATCACTCCAATTATGGCTTTTTCTGCCGGTACAAAACTGCCAACATGCGCTAAGTACACAATTAATGCCACCTGAAACAATCAATATCGAATTACAGTTCGATAGCCAATCTTAATTTTTAAATTGTCAAACGTAGGTAGGTAAGTCGTACCTGCTTCAAATATACGCTTTTTCCAGAAGCATTCGGTCCGGTGAAAATTTTCACCAAATTGGTGTTAAAAGATGATTCGTAATCGTTTGGAACAAACGTATCAACGCACAATTGCTGCAACAGATGTCGGCCTTTTTCAATATTTATAATATTTTCGGAAACCATCTCGGGTTTTATTAGATCCAATTCTTTGGCAATATCGCTGAATGAAATTAAACTACAAAATAATTTCCATTAAAAGAAAGTAAAAGAAAATATGGCGTAAAAAGTACAAGAATATGTACCAATCCAGAAGTTTGACTTTATCCAACATATTATTCAGAAGTGTTAAATTCTTGCTAATGAAATTCACAATTTGATACATAATCTCAGTTTCGTGTTTCATTACAATCAAGTGACTGTCTCCTAAAACTTCGTCCATTTCTGTAAACATTTTCCATTTTTGTTGAATTATTTCATACTTATCACGCGCTCGATTTATTAAAACCCTTACGTAGTTAGGTACCTTCGCAATAGGCCGTTTTGTAATGGTAGATGTTATTCAGCATAAACTGAAAAATAAAATATTTTCTGATATAAGTACGTTTCTTCAAGCTCAATCCAAACTTCATATTTACCTTAAAATTACTATTAGGTAATTGTAAATCCTCAGTGGTTAAATCATCTCTCCAGGCAGGAACTGCTAATAAGTATCCAATTTCTGGTAAATAAATTATGGTGCAACTGTCTATTTCATCAGGCAATCGTATTAATTCTTTGGCTGCAATTTCTTCCATAATTTTCGGCAATTTCTTTTGTTTTTCTCGAACTAGATGAAATGACAATTAAAAAATGTTTTTGTTGCAAGAAATTTAATTTAAACCATAAGTAGGTAGCTAGGTACCTTCGTCCAGTTCAGGAATAGCCCCTTCTTTTATTATAAATCGACCATGTTGTTGCGATGCTGCAGCATCCATTAAATTATTAATCACGTTCATGATCGCGTATAAATTATCGTTCAAACAATCACTTAGCTGTAATTAAAGAAACGAAGTAGACCATTGATGGATTTATTTTCATTTTTAGGGAACTTACTTCTTTAAAAAATACAGCTTTTTCTTTGTGACTGAAACAAATTTCTCCGATGACCAAAGAATTGTAAATAGTCTGAAAAAATAAATTTCGTATTATTTAGTATTAAATTTCCGATATTTTCGAGGGAGAGAAAAAAAAATTATCACTTTATGAAATGTTTTCCATTGTGAGGGGCTCGCTTGAGTTCCTAAAATTTGAGTTATTATGCTCTGAAAAAAATCGTAACAGTACAGTTTATTTTGATAGGTACATAGGTAACTTGGGATGTTGAATAATTTAAACCTTCGAAACACCTACCGATACATTGCATACGTTCTTCAAAGAATCGCGAATATTTTTCTGCATAATGTCGTTTTCATTCTTCATAAAAAAATCTACAACTTCGTATCTTTTACGCAATTCGTTCAGATCTTTCGAAGGGTGACTTAACAGTACTCTGAAATTATTGCATTCATGCGTGTTTTATCTACGAACAAAGCAACACTCTTATCGCAACGTTACCTCATAAATTGCGCTCCTATTTTTGAACTGCATCGATTAAACAAGCCATAAATACTGAATCCTTCTCTCATTTCGATATCTACTGATCGTTTATTCGAACTAATATTCGTATGAAGTCTCGAAGAGAAAATTTCTAAAGCATTGTAGGATTCTTGATCTATCCATACGAGATTTTCTCTAAACGAAACCACCATATATTAATAAGCAAGTACCTGCTTCAAACCTACAATGATCGCTTTTCACTCACAAGTTGATCGTCTTAATTGATAAAATATTCTGCGACGGCATCTGCAACGCTATTTTAGAAATAAATTTATCCAAGAAATACAGCAACGCTCCCAAAGCTGAGATCATCATTTTATAATCGAAGTTGATCAATGAATGCAGATAATTCGCCTTGTTTTCCAGCAAAAGCTCCAACGGAGCGTTGACTATCTTCATATCGAAGACTCGTTTTTTACACTGTTCGAAATCTAAAGCAGTATGTATTTTAAATCCATTATACTTCCCAACACATCGCAATCTATAAGAGCAACTCACTAAAACAGGAGCTAGACGAAAAGTTCAATTTAATTTTCGGTTTTTGAGGAATTACTTCGTTAGCTTTTGCGTCCGCTTCGGTCACTAGCTGTTTAATGCATTCTAAAAATACGGGAGAGCAAGAGCAACAGGTCACGATGGTCCTAAAATTATACGCATTCAAATTCAGTCAAGTGTGCAAATGAATTAATGAGCCTAATTGGAATCTGACTTACGTAGGATGAATTTCATGAAATAATTGTTTACTGATTTGAAAATCCGGCCTTATGTCTACTGAATCGTGAAGTATATGCACCTGTTGATAGATTCGTTTTAAAAGAAAGTCAATACCAATTTGCATTTTTAAAAGTTGAGTTGGTTAGGTATAATCAACTTTCGTAACATTAAATACCTCTGAAGTTTCCATAAAAAACACAGCAGCGCCTAGTTTTCCTCCTTTCCAAATGAGACATAAGATGATCTGAGGCGAAATCAAACATCAAATTTTTTTATAATGTATAAGCTAAAACTAGAAATTTTCTTATGCCTAAAATAGAAAACACCTTACCTCATCTTCGGCAAATTCATCCTCTACATTGTTTACATTTTGCTGCGGCTCATTTTCCTCGTCAGAAATAGGATCAAGACCGTACTCGTCCATTTAGATTATTTTTTTCTAAGATTTACTAGCTATCTGAAAAATATTAATTAATTAATAAACAAAAAACTCGGAGCACATAAGTTCAAAATTGAGGAAAATCGAAGGAAGGGAGAGGGGATGATTAAAAGAAATAGGTTCCTTGTTTACTTTCTCTTATCAGCATTTAGCAGAAAGAGGGGTGGTTGGAGTAATAAAATTTCAATTTATTTATTCAAATTTTTATTTAAATAAACACAGCGAAAACATGTTGAAATAATTTAATAACTTTTTATTCAAATAAAGGAACCATGCATAGATAAAATTATGTCAAAGAATAGGTAATAGGTAATTAAATCCATAACATTCAAATAATCAACTAGGAAATTAAATATTATAAATACAGGTATAATTCGTAAAACACCATCAAATTGATATGAAACTCTCAACTATAATTAAAATTATAAAACATGATATCTTGTCTACACTGGTAACATAATAAAAATATGCTTTAAAAATGTACTACCTAGATAATTATATTAACCGTAGGTAAATATGTACTATGTTGTACCTCACCACAAGAATGGTGTTCTTTATTCAACAATGAATCAATCATTGCACTTGGAAAACTATGAATATCACAACGTTACGAATGAAATACTCATTAAAATGCTTCATGTAGTACCTAATTAAATTCTACAAGTCGACCAATTCCATAAATAATACCTGAAAACTAAGTGGTAACACAATGATGATTGGGTGATATTATCACAGAAAATTAACCTATTAAAAAAAAAGTTCAATTAAAAATTAAATTAACTTGAAAAATGAGTAAAAAATTGATATCGGCTCATCGATCAGGTAAATATATCGCTTTCCAGGTGAAAATATTGTTAAAACTTGAAGCAATAAAAAACAAGGTATTTAAAAAATGATATAAAGTATCAGTCGCCCGATATCAAATCTTGCTTTTTGAAAAATTAAAAAATACTACCTATAACGAAGCTGAAATAAATAATATTTTTTAGTGTATATTAAACTTAACTCAGAAGCATTCCTTTTAAGTCATTGCCTTAGAAAATAATGAAACTTGTAAAATTCAAAACGAATTTACAGATCATTCTTAAGTAGGTAAATTAATGATAAAATAAAAGCATCGATATGGATCGGAAGTTCATGACTTCGATTTCGATTGTAATTGCTTGTCCAACAAGATAAGTTGCAATAGAAAACCATGATTCGGTCTAATTTCTCGATGATTTCTAACTTGTTGAACTGCATCATGCACTGACATGTGTTTCTTGATCATTAAATAAGCAATAACGCAAGAACTTGATCTGGATATTCCCATTACACAGTGAACTAATACTTTGCCTAAAACACCATCAGCAGATAGGTAATTTGCAAATAGAAAAATTAATAGATATAATAAATTTTTTTTACCTCCCGATAGGATTCCTTCGTCGATAAAATTAGCAGCTTTATGAACATAGCTGAGTAACGACTCACTGGGTAAATCTTTCATCGGCAAACCTTGGTATTTAATACCAGAATCTTTATAAAAGTCGGCATTCGTGTTGACCATTCCAAATCGATCTCCCTCGGCAGTGTTCAAAACGCGAGTTATACCAATAAGTTTTAAATATTCTATGTTTTTCGCAGCTTCTCTGAAATTATAAGAAGCTCATCAGTCATCACAAACACAGTTCACCACAGTGAATAAGGCGAAATCAATAATTACGAGAACATACGCGTCTGATATAAATATGTTTGGGTACACTTCGTTGCAATCGAGGTCCCAACCTTTCGATTTTAATCGATCTAAACAAGTGCTGATTTTCGTTTCAGTAGTTCTGTTATTTAGAATTTGAAATAACGCGTCTAGTTTATGATCTTCTCCTTGCATAGTACTTTGATACGAATAAGCTGTAAATGTAATAAAATGAAATTAATACCTTCAATATTATATTGTAATTACATAAATTAAAAATAGGAGAAGAAACTCCTGCCAATACGTACCGATGTCAGCAAAGTTTTCCATGGTTTAGCTTGAATGTCGAAAGGTACTTAATGAAATCATCTACTAAACTTATACTGTGGGTAGTATACGAACTCAAGTACTTCAGTGGTACAATGTTATCTACGATAAAAGTAATTAAACAGAATTAAACTCAATTAATTGGAATATTTTCGGTGTTAAAAAAAATAAAAATAATGAATATACCTAATTAGAAAATTGATAATGCGTCGTGAAACAAAAATCAATGTTTGTTTTGATAACAAAAAAAAATTATTAGCGATCTCTTGTGATTAAAATAAAAACTAACTTTTTATAGAAATGTCGTGTTTTGGCCGGGCAAAATTAAACTAGTAGGTTTCTTTTATCTTGTAAACAAGAAAATTTATCAAAAAATTTGCCGTTGAATTCGAAGAATAAAATTATACTAATTCGAGCGATTTCAAGTGTCCAATTACCACTTAAAAAAAGTGTGCTGTAATAAAATTAAATGAACCGATTTCCTGTCACTTTAACCATGTACTTGGTAAATAAATTTTTTGACGTATTCGAATAGAATATTACCAGTTTGCGATTACATCATACAAATGAAACACCTCAGAAACAGTGAAAATGAAAGACTATTGGAAATTGTTCTTTTTACTGGCATGGATTTCCATCTCGTTCATTATATCCATAATTATCTTTACTAGTGGTTTGTTGCTGCACAGAGAAGAACTGCCTTACCGATCATCTTGTCATAACGAAAGTACTCACTTCAAGAATAACGGAGATGTCAGCGCACAACACTGTATTCCTAGTAACCTGAAGGTGATTTTAATTGTGATAGACGCCTTACGTTATGATTTCATTGCACCATCCATTGTACCCAAAGATCAAGAATTACCCTATCAAAATAAGTTGACCGTCGTTCATGACATTTTGCGAACAAAACCGAAGAGAGCTAAGCTTTTCAAGTTCATAGCAGATGCACCTACCGCAACCATGCAAGGGATCAAGGCTCTGACTACAGGAGGTTTATCCACATTTATTGATATCGGTTCGAATTTCGCATCCACTGAAATTAATGAAGATAATTTAATCGATGCTTTGAGACGAGAACATAAGAATGCTATTTCTATCGGCGATGATGTCTGGACAAAATTATATCCAAATAGATTCATTCGGAGCTATCCATTTGATTCTTTTAATGTTTGGGATTTGGATACCGTTGATAGCGGAGTCAGGCGGAAATTATTTCCAGAGTTGAGGAAAAATGATTGGGATTTACTTATTGGACATTTCTTAGGAGTTGATCATAGTGGACATCGGTACGGTCCTGTACATTCCGAAATGGAAAGGAAATTGAACGAAATGAATGATGTTTTGAGGTACGTTATGAACTCTTTATTATAAACATACCTATATGTGGGATTTGTTCAAATTGTTTTGTATTCTTTTTTTTTAGGATGATTACCAACGAAATTCAAAATAAGAACGTTTTACTTTTTGTGATTGGTGATCATGGAATGACTTCTACAGGTAAATTTAGTTGACTATTTATTAGTCAAAAGTCCATAATTCAATTACAATTGATTTTTATCTCAGGTGATCACGGAGGCGACACAGAGAACGAAGTTACATCCGGCATTTTTGTTTACTCTCCGGTTCACGATTTGTTTTCAACACCGAATCGTACTGAAAAAGTTAACCAAGTTGACCTTCTACCAACTTTATCATCCATCTTGGGCATATCCATTCCTTTTTCCAATATCGGTTCGGTAATTCTAGAATGCATTCCTACCATTTTGCTAAATTCCACCGAAAACATTTCGGCTACACTTTGGCGAAACGTCGAGCAAATTACCAATTATATTCGGAAATATTCCACTCATAATTCCCAATTCACGACAATCCAATTCGAATCAATTTTGAAGAATTATACCACTTTGAAGAAAACATGGCCGAAAGATGTACCTGTAATGATGGAAAAATATCAGTCTTACATGTCTTTCGTCTTGGATATCTGTAAAGAAGTTTGGGTTACTTTTACCGAATCTTGTATCATATTTGGTCTTACGAGTACATTGCTCATTTCCTTATTTGCTTTCGTTATCAGTGACTTGAAAACTGTGACTCTGCCTTTGATTAGTAAGCATTTTTTAATGCTATTTTTCAGTATATTTGCTCTTGTCACGGTAATCAGTGTCTTATGGGCTGAATTTTTCTCCATCGACATGTTGACTTGTTTTCTCGTATCAATCGAGTTATTTTCTATAGGGACCATGCTATGGTTCTTTACTCAGCTTAAAATTTCCATCAGGACAATGATTCAGAGTTTTCGTTGTAAAATATTCGACTTTTGTTGGCTATCACTTTATATGCTTCATTTAGTTATACCATTCTCGAATAGTTTCATTTTAGAAGAACCGAAAATAGTACTGTATATATTCATTACGATGTTATGGTTCAATACACGTTTGAATATACCAAAACTATCCAATTTACGAGAGTTCTTTTCGTTTCACCTCATCGCAAGCACAACCTACTTATGTTTCATTTATAGAGTAGTACTAGGCTATGCTAAATGTCGCGGTGAAGAAGATTACGAGTGCCAGACTGCTGAGCCTGCAAAAATCACTCTACTGTCGTGTCTTGTTGCCATATGTTCTTTTATTTATTTCGCTTGTTTTCATAAAATTCATTTTCGAAAAACACGAGCCAATCGGTTATGTTTGATTATCGGTTCATTTGTGTCATTATACTGGATGTGTGAAACGTCGGTACTTAACATCGATAAAGATTGGCCTTTTATTAGTCATGTTCCTGGAATTTTATTAATTCTTTTACCAGTTTTATTATGTGTTACCTTTTTCGATCCTTTACCTCGGATAAAATCTAGTCAACAAGAGCCAACGCCGTCCATTGTGTTTGGCACTTCCTTTACGAATATTCATGCAAATTTGGGTTGCATTTCTATAATAATATTAGGTCAGTTGTACGCCGTTCCTGCTGTTCTGATGAATGTCGCGTTATGGTTCTTGGCTTCTTTCGCCAGTATTTGCAGAAATCGTTCGGAGTCGAGTAAGTTGTACTAATGTGAAATGCCCCAATGACGTCTACAAATCCCAAAACGAGGCAAAATCACAATTGTAAATGTGTCGAATCGTCCCAGGACGACGTAAAAATATTTTTTATAATGTAAATATTATTTTGGATTGAAATTTCTCCTCAATTATGCATCATGAAGAAAAATTTAAAGAATACCTACTTTTTTGTGGGAAATTTAACTAGAAACAAAATTTTTGTGAAATGTTTTTTTATAAAATCAAAAAATTGAAAGTTATCAATAAAATCCACCAAAAAAGTAATAAAAACTGTTTTTTTTTTCAGAAAGTTTAAAAAAATCAACTGGTTTATAATTTAATTGAAAATTCTCGAATAAAATCTAGGAAAAAAATGAGAAATGTCTTGGCATTTTTGAAAAAAAATTGCTATTAATTCTGAACTTCTGAAAAGGATCGAGAAAATTTGAAAAAAAAATGAAAGATTTTAAAACATGTGTTTGAAAGTGTTTTCAAAAAAAAAAATTTCAACTGAAACTCAAAAAAAAAAAAAAAAATTATTCATATAATTTTTTTAAATTAAAAAAACTAATTTACAGATTTTTTTGTTAATCTGAAAAATACGATGGAAAAATTTGGGCCCCTTAAAATTTACTTACAAAAATGGTCTCAAAAAACAATTTCAAAAAATTTCCTTGAGCAAAATTTTGGAAAAATCAACTCGAAAATTCTCTAAAAATTTTATGAAATACATAATTATGTATAATAATTAATCATATATTCACTTCAAAAAAAAGAAGAAAATTTTTTTTAAAATGAAACTTGGGTAAAACAATTCTTTGAAAATTTTCAAAACGTATTTATTTGAAACTATATTTTAAACAAGAAAAATAAAAAATATAGAAAATTAAAAAAATTGTCATACCTTCAAAAAAAAGAACAAAATCTTGGCAAAATTTCCTTGATAATTTTTTTTTTTTTTTCAATTTTGCTAATAATTCTTCAAAAAAAATTGAAACAAAATTGAAAAAAAAATGCTTGAAAAAATATTAAAACATTTCTTTGAGACTATGTTTAGAAATTAATTTTCAATCAAAGTTCAAAAACCATCCCGTAAAAGAAATTTGAAAAAAATGGCGGCAAAATTAAAGTTAGAAAAAAATTAAAAGGAAATTTGAAAAATTTGGCTGGAACAAATTATTTAAAAATTGCCATGAATAGCGAAATTCAAAAAATTTTATGCACAAAACCTTGGAAAATTGCATCAACAAATTCTTTTGAAAATTTTATGATTAATTCAGCATTATTCTATTCATTAACCTACAAAATAAATCAAAAACATGAAAAAATTAACGATTTGAAAAAACAATATTCCTTAAAAGTTTTGAAAACATTTTCTAGAAACTATATTTTTAAAAACTAATTTTCATCTGAACAGAAATCCTAAAAAAATAAAAAAAATGTTAAAGAAATTCTAAAAAAGGGATTTGAACAAAATTTTGAAAAAAAAACAACTAAAAAACATGTTTTGAAGAAAGTTTTTAATTTCAAAAAAAAAAAAAAAATGAAATCTTGGAAAATTACCCTGAGAATTGAAAAAAAAATCTGCTAATAATTCATCATTAAGTATCTGTTTTCTTTAAAGAAAATTGGAGCGAAAATTGAAAAAAACGTTTTTTTCAAATATTTCTTTGAAACTATTTGGAAATTAAAGTCCAGCTTATGTCCAAAAAAATATTCGTTAGAGAAATTTGGAAAAATTGTTGTAAAAAAGTTTCCAAAGGAATTTCCTTGAACACTAATTGAGAATTGCGTTGGTAATTTTTTTTTAAATTATACCAAATTCAATCATTCATTATTTATTTGCGAAAAAAAAAGGCGAAATTGAAAAAATTAATGAAATAATCATATTCCTTGCTTTATAAAACATTTGTTTCGAATTAAAAAAAAATAAATAATTTTCAACGGAATTTTAAAAAAGATTGAACAAAATTTAAAAAAAAAAATTATTTAATCAAAATTCAAAACAATTTTTCAAAGAAATTTTTCAAAAAATCTATAGAAAATTTGAAAAATTTTGCTTTAACAAAATTTTTAAATAATTGCATTGAACTGAATATGAAGGTACCTACACTTCGAAAAATGTCTTCAAACCAAATTTTAAAGAAAATAGTTTCAACATTTAAAAAGAAATACTGATTGTTCATTAGTTCATTACATTTTATTCCCTTTAAAAAATTATAAATTAAAAAAAAAATCATTGAAACTTTTTAAACATTTTTGTTGGAACTATAATTTATTGCTCAGAAGAATTTTCAGTCCGATTATTTTTTATCACACAACACATTAAAAAATTTGCATATCTTTTTCTCGGAATCAGGAGACGTCGTTGGGTATATTGTTCAAGTTATCCTAATACTTACATTAATGTTGATTTATTTTTTTTTAGAATACGAATCGGACGTTCCTTGGATCAACGTGATACTTTGGAGCTTATCGTCTATTTTTTGGTATTACACGACTGGGCATAACGCTTCATTTTCCAGTATCCAATGGAATGCAGCTTTCTTAATCGAGAAAAATATCGGAGACGATGTTATTTTACCAGGCCTTCTCATCGGCTTGAACACTTTTATGTCTCAAATAATGCATAGCTTTCTTTTGATGGTAATTAAGCCACGAAATAAGCCATAATATCAAATTTCATTTTTATTAAATCATCCTTTTTTTCTTCTTCAGCTATTACTGATCCTTCCTTATTTGGGTTTCAATATCCAAAGTGCGCAGAAGAATTTTAAATTCGATGCTTTTCAAAGAAGTGCATTTACCTTGGTTTTGAGATACCTATTTTTACTTTCGATTCGAGTAAGTTATTTTTAAAGAATTATTCGGCATAAATTTTACGTTCAAAATTTAAATCGGATTTATTTTCAGCTTTTTTTCACCATGCTGGCTGCCTACCTGCTTCGGCGTCATTTAATGATGTGGGGAGTATTTGCACCAAAATTCATCTTCGAAGCTTTGTCATTCGGTTTCGTTGTCATTCCGTTTTCATTAATTGGTTACATATTCACTTTGCGAGTGGCTAAACGAATTGAAGCCAAAATCTAATCAAATGTGATCTCAAATGGAAAATTATCCATTTTCGTGCCTAATGGTGTTTTTTGTTAATTGTATTGTTTTGAATATAATTATTTTTCTAACAATCGAAATAGTCGTATCTGCGAATAAATGTTTTATTTCTGTTCACAATACTTCAGAATAACAATAATAGTGAAATAATAAAAGAAAAAAACTAACGATTCCATTAAAAAAAAAAAATACAATAACGCGAACAATCGAATAAAAAAAAGTAAATATAAATTATAAGAAAAAAATACCATTAACAAAAAATTTCATATCCGTAACACTTCGATTAGGAATAATTTAAAAAATGGTAATTTTGGACTCTACCACCTACGTTGATAATTCCATGTACCAAGCTCATTGAAATCGATTTCATAATTAGAGTTTTAACTGCCTCAGATGCGTTTCGAATAATTTCGGCATTCTGCGAGTCTATAAAAAAGAAAAAAATCCCTCGAGTAATTTTACATATTTTTAGTTCGATTAAATAAACGTGAGAAAAAAATTACCTCTCTCAACTCTTCTATGTAACAATTAACAGACTGAATTAAGAGCTCATCTTTGGTTAAAATACAAAACCACACGAGCAACACGTCGTTATGTGGCAGGCAGGTTACATGCTCAAAAAATGACCTCCTTACCTAAAACGAGGTTAAAATTTTAAAACAAATTTCAGACTAATCCATGGCAAAAAAAATGTCATTACTTCGACTGAAGGATTTCTTTTATTAATAATTTTCTCTATTATTTTGATCTCTTCGTTATCGTGAAATGTATCCAGTTGTAATATTTTTTCCAGTAATAGTATCCAAGGATCACTTTTTCTGAAACAAAAGCACTATAATGAGAATATCTCTCCGGTGGACTGATTTATTAGAAATTCGAGTTCACTTACAGGTCACTAGTTTCGCTGAAATTCGGCCAAAACATCAACAATTTGTATAAATTTTTAATTTGCACGAATGAGTTTACTTTTTTGAACAATTCTTTGATCAATTGCAACCTATTGGTTTCGGTCGAAAGGTCAAAAAGTGTCACGGACTGGACGGTGCTCCATTCTCGTAATACGAGTCTGGTCTCGTGGAGTAGTTCTATTGTTTTGTAAATATCATCTTCGGATTGATCTAAAATCTACAAAAGTAACAAATTCGAGGTTTAGAGTGAAATTTGCTAGTTTAATTTCTTGAAGAAACCCTTATTTGTGGTGAGGAGGGGAAGACTACTTACCGATAAGATACTTTTTATTTTATTTTTAGTCGCGTCTGCGATGTCTTTGTCGTTTAGGAAGCACTTGAGAGGAGCACGCCAACATGTTTCGTATTCGTTATCTTCCAAACAATTTTCGATTCGGTTAATTAACGGTTCTGCTGTCTCCCTGCGAAACAAATAACCGAATTTAAAATTTTTTCCAAGATCTACTGAACTTACAATTATACAGTCGTTTTTGTTTTTATTTAATTTACATTTTTTTTTATTCTCGGGTTTTCTTATTTTTTCAAATGAAATTTTCAAAATTATTAAAAAAAAAATTAATAAGTAGGTAGTTCAGTGATTTTGACGATTTTTTGAACCTCCAAAAAAATCGAGATAAGTGTCGTTTATGACTAATTCGAGGTCGCCGGTTCCGATTCCGGCATCGGTTTCGGGCTCCGGCTCACCGTTGCCGAGATATTCGGCCAAAATT
>FIZV01000814.1:0-21012 GCA_900050545.1 Trionymus perrisii | reverse complement strand
TCTTCTATTTTGGAGGTCTATCCACCACAAAATTATAAAAAAAATCGAAGACCTCGAGTGCAGATTCGTCAACGATCTGACATGGAATGACCCTGTTCAAAAATGGTTCAAAGGTCAAATCTCTCAAAAGACACATGAGTGACCTCTACCCACTCTAAATACCAAATTTTGACCTCCTAGGTCATTTTGTATGGGCCGTAGGCTGATCAACCCTTCAAAAAGTGTGGTATAGCTTTAAAATTCTTGATTTTTGACATTGCACACAATTCAAAAAGGGTCCAAAGGTCAAAACCTTCAAATTGCAAATAAAGGAGCATAAAGTGGATCTACTATGAATTATTGGGTCCCTAATCTAATTAGGAGGCCTGTAACCTGATAAACTTTGAAAAAATGTCCTCAAAGTTCGCTTGTGGGAGCCTAAAAAGAGGTGAGGATGACCCAGGATGCTGAAAATTGGATGTGTCAGACATGGTGAAAGTCTTCATCGCTAATGGAAATTTCGAAAATCTTAATAATTTTGGACCTCCTCTGGAGCAACTACAAAAAATAGCCTGGCTCCAAATTTTGGGCTCGAAGATCAAAACTCCCAAAAGACACATCAGTGACCTCTATCAACTCTACATATCAAATTTTAGCCTTCCAGATTATTCGGTTTGGGCTGTAGGCTGATCAACATACCGAGAAACAGTGGAAAAAATATAAAATTCTTTATTTTGGACCTTACAGTAGGGTTAAAAGGAGTCCAAAGGATAAAACAAACAGAAGACACATTTGAAATGTAAGCTTGATCTGAAATGAAATTTTGGAACCCCTAAGTCAATTTGAGGGATTCTGTGGCCTGATTGACATAAAAAATGACCCCAAAATCCACCTTTTAAGGCCTAAAAAAGAATGAGGATGACGTGGGAAGCTAAAATTTAAATATGCTGGAGGTAATGAGAGTCTTCATGGCTGATACAAGTTTCAATAAATTTCGTCATTTTGGGGCCCTATCGGGGTTTTTAGACAAAAGAGCCCTATCACAAATTTCAAATTCAGGTCCCAAAAAATCTAAGGTGCATAATATCTTTTCAAGGGACCCCACATAGCAAGTTTGATTTGATTTGATCCATTAAATTAGATGATAGAAGCCCAGATAGATCAGTGTGGCCATTGTCTGGAACTTCTTCCGGAAAAGGGAACTTTTCACACCTTCCGCAACTTAGATTGGGACTCTGAAAATGAGCTTATTTCATAGTTTAACCTGTACATGATAGATGGCGTGTCCATACATGAAAAAGTATCACTAATTTTGTAGAAAAGGAGCTCGTTTTTTGTCTAGTTATGAAGCTATTTCAGAGATAGCGTTCATGTAGCACCTTTTCTAGGATGGGACGGGGTCGGACGCAGGCTTATTGTGCACTGCGCATGCGCACTTTAGGGCGCCCTCTTTTTAAAAATTAATCAACTACTTTTTTTTTTTGAAGATTGATTGATTGATCGGCTACATTGAAGCAGGGCGAAACTTTTTTTACAATATGGGGTGGACTATCTATTGTATAGGCTGATCGCAATAGCCATTACTTTTCTGTACAAAAATTCGGCTAAAAAAGGGATTTGATATAACGGGCTTATAGATTCTGTTGTATGTGGGTATTACAATGAAATGAAATGGAAAAAAAAAATCTTATCCGGTGGATGGGACGACGAAGAGCACACGGCAAGAATGGTTCGCGATCCAACCAACAACCGGTCCAGTCTGCCTGCACTGGCCGATGACGTCCTTGCCGAGCGTACTGTGGCCTAGCTGACCTCCCGCTGTAAACAAGACGCAAGACGACGACGAATAAAATAACCACATTCGCCTTTAGTCAGTCGAACGGTAGATCAGTCGATGGTGGTACGTTCGCTGTTCGTTGCTGTTGTTTCGTCGAGTCTCTCGAGTTATCGTGTGTTGTATGTGTATTGCGTGTGCAGTTGCAGTGTGTGTTGTTCATGTGTCGCGCGTTTTTCGAGTGCATCGGCGACGACGACGGTCAAATTACGATCAGAGGTTCGCGATCGCCTTATCACATTTTTTTTTTTTGAAATTTTTTTTGATGAAAAATTATATAAATTTGCGAAATTTCGCCCCAATACGTTGGCGCGATTAGTTGGCCAGTGATTTTGAAAATTTTTCCAATGTGAACCAGTGGTGAAGTGTCGAATATAATTTTACTCTCGTAATCATGTTTTTATTATTATTTACGCGATGAAATCGTTAACTCTAGACAGCTTGCGTCGACTGATCGGCAGGCATCGTCGTAAAGACAAACACGAGTCTTCGTTCAAACGCAGCGAATCATTTAAACGCATATCTATCAAAAAGAATTACCTGGATCGAGGCGGAAAATGTCGCAATCCCGCAGCCGGAGCGAAATTCGCCCAGAAGAAAACCGCCAACGAGGCAGCCGCCGAAACAGACTGCGAGCCAAGCACCATTGTCAGCGACCCTCCGAAACCGGAACCACCAAACGGAGAGTCTTTGATCATAGATTATGGCGAATGGATCCGGTGTATTCAACAAGAAGACGTAGATACGTCGAAAAAAGGCTCCGAGTTATCTTTAGAAGTAACCAAACTGGACAAATCGCCGGTATTGTCGCCCAAGAGATTCCCACTGTCGAGCAAAAGCTCGTGCAGCGAACTGGACGACGGCAGCAGGACCGATTCGGCCATAAGTGTTAGTTTAGGTAGAATCTGGATGGATGCTCCTTTAGCTATGACTAATTCACCTCGAAGTCTCGAACTTCCCAGACCGGTATCGGTCGTCGAATCCAATCCGAACGGCCAAAGAGCTCATCATTCGTTGGATAGCGCCCTAAAAGATAAAAAAGACGACACTCCGGCGTTCAGAGGAGCCTCATCGGCGTATCGAGCCGGACTCACGAGTAAAGTACCGTACAACAGGACTTCCTCCGAGATGCTAAGTTCGAGTAAAGATTCGGGATTTTCCTTTTCCATCTCTATACCAAGATTATCGCCGGTTTTATCCCAAGGTCATGGATTTTTCCGCAAAAAGAAACCGGTTAAAAGTTCGAAAAAATATAGCCCCGGAGCCGAATGCCGCCGAACACCTTCGTATTGCGGTGGCGCGAAAAATGCCCGCAATCGAAGAAGCAGGCAATCGAATCCGAGAACTGAGAACGATAATTTATACCAAGTGGTGATCAACAGACCACCTAGATCATTGGACGCGCTCAAATTAGATCCTATTATTTTCGTACCACCCGAGAAACGTAAATCTACCATTAAAAAGTCCTACGAAGTGAAGGAGATCAGACATTATTGCGTACCCTGCGATGCTCAGCTTAGCGGCGACGAAAGCGACAACTTCGACGAATTGTACGAAGTGATCTCGAACGAACGCGAAGCACCGCAGCGTACGGCCGCTGATCTGTTGTGGACGTCCGAGGACGACGACCAAGAAGACGATGTGGATATGTTACCAAGTAAATCACCGGCCCAGCAGGCCAACTATTCGCCTAATTTGAAACGACGTCCGGTAGCGCGTAAGAAATCATCTCGAAGGAATATCAGATACGTCGCAAAGCCCATTCATCGTGCTCCTTCGACTTTGAAACGCAACAGACGTATCGTAAAGAAAACCAACGGTGAGTGGAACGGTTTTTGTCGGTGCTTATCAAGTCGTGTGAGAGTAGGAACTGAAGTGCGTAGATTGATCTGGCTGAAACTATATTTTTGTGATGGTAGAAAAAAATGCAGTCCAACAATTTAAAGTTCGAAAAAAATTTTCGACAGAAACTTTTTTCTTACATTTATTTGGGGAGAGTAAATAAGGATTCTCTTGGATTTTTCAAAGCATTACATTGAACATAATTATTGAGTTCAACTAAGGCATTGGCACATAAATTTTTTTAAGTTTTTTTCGAGCACAAATTTTACAAAACCATGTTCAAACATTGAACATTTTCAATTTTTTTGAAATTGTATTAGAGCAGATTTTTTTCTTCAAGTAGATACAAACACTTTTTTTTCAAGCGCATTTTTTTTTTTGAAAATTTTGCACGAAATAAATTTTGTTTAAAAATCAAAATTTTCAAATTTTTTGTGGAAATTTTCTTTTTTTAGATTTTGTTTTCAAATGTATCAAACTGCTTAAAAATGAATATTTGATATTTTTTATAGAATATTTATTTAAAAATTTTCTTTGAGAAGAACTTTTTAAAAATCAAGTTCAAACGTTGAACATTTTAATTTCCTCTAAAAAGGAATTTTTGAAATTTTATTAGAATAGAACTTTTGAAGTTTTCTTGAATCAAATGCATTTTTTACCAAATTCAATTATAATATTTTTTATTCATTTTCGTTCAAATACAAATTTTCAAAAATTTTTACTCAATATCAAAATTTTCAACTTTTTTTTTTTTTGAAAAATACATTCTTTTGAAATTCTCTTTTTTTCGAGATTTTGTTGAAAAACTTTATTTTTGAAACTTTGCTTTGAAAAACAAAATTCAAAAACTTTTGTTCGAAATCGAGATTTAAAATCAATTTTTCAATAACATTTTAGTTCTTCCAGCACATCTTTTTAAATTCTCCTTTTTAACAGTTATTTTTTATTTTTTTTTATTAAAAAATAATTTGTTTAGAATTTTACTCAAACTCTTGTTATTTTTAATTTTTTTTCCAACTTGAAAAAAAATCAAACACAAATTACCTACTTTGATTTTTGTTTGAAAAAAGAATAGCTGCAAAAGGAACAACAACAACAATTCTTTCTAAATTTCTTATGGCAGAAAACCTTTTTTCTTCAAGTACAATTTTTTTTTTCAAATTCCATTTTAAAATTTTTTAACAAAAAAAAAATCGAGTGAAAATTTTCAAAAGTTTTGCTCAGAATCGAAATTTTTTGAAAATCTTTTTTTTTAGATTTTTTTGACGAATAATTTTTCAAATCATGACTCAAAAAAAATTTTCAAAATCAAATTTTCAAAAAAAATTAAGAACCATTTTTTAATGTTTTTTAAAAATCAGTTCAAATACCAAACATTTTCAATTCTGTTGAAAAACTTTCTTTTTTCAATTTTTATCAAAATAAAACTTTTTAAATCCACACTTTTTTTAAATTCAATTTTCAACAATATTGAAGAACAAATTTTAAAATTTTATTTTGAAAAACAATAAAAATTTTCAACTTTTGTTTGAAGAACAATTTTCTCAAAATTTTCTTCGAGCATAAACTGCTCATCACTTTGAATTTTGTTTGAAAAACAACAACAACAACAACCTACCACCACACTTACAGATTTTTATTGTGAGAGGAATTTAAAAAAAAAAAAATCAGCTCATTATTTTCTTTTCAATTCAATATAATTATACCAATGTAATATTTCGTTGACAAACAATTTTTGAAAATTTTGCTCAAACAACATTAATTTTTAAAAAAATTGTTCAAAGTCAAAATTTTTAAATTTTTTTGAAAAGTAATTTTTCACATTTTTTTGAGCACATTTATTAAAAATCAAATTTAACTTTGAACATTGGTCACTTCTAATTTTTTTGAAGATCATTGTTCTCTAATTTTACTTATTAAATCAGAACTTTTGAAAATTTTCTTCAAACCAAATTTTTTTTTAATTTTGTTCAAAATTTTCTTCGTAGACCATTTTTAATACCTACGTATGTTAAAACATAATTATTTTGACTTGTTGAAAATTTTCTTTCAAATTTTGCTCAACAAAATTTAAAAAAAATTGATTTAGTAAAATCAAACTTTTTTCAAATCTTTTTTAAAGCGAAATTTTTTCGATTTCCTGTTGAATAAATTTTTTATACTTGGATTTTAATGAATTTTTTTTATTTTATTTTTGTATTTTGCCAATTTATAATTTTTGATTTTTTTTAAAAACATTTTGGAGTGCCTGAAACAATTTTCTCAAAAAAATTTCAATAATAATTTTTTTTAATGGATTGAAACATGAATTTTTTGCGATTTTAATGTAACTCAGTCATTAAAAAAAAAATTATCAAGCACAATTTTTTGATTCAAAATTCAATTTTTTAATGTTGTTTCACGTGCTTACTACTTTTCGAACATTTTTTGAAATTTTTGATTAAAAACAATGATTTTTAGAAATTTTTTTAGTGTTTTTTTAATTTTCAAAAATAGTTGATTCTCTACTGAAGTAAGGGAGAGGGTCTTTATTTACATTTTAAAATTTTTTGAATTAGCTCTGTTCTGAAAAATTCTCAAAACAACCCCTAGAAAAATCATGTCTAGATTTTTGGAAATTTTCAAAAAAAAAATTGAAAAGTGAAAGAATTTTGAACTTTTTTTGAAAAAAAAAAGATTTGACTCTAAAAGTGAAAATTATTGCAATCCTTTTTAACTCCTTGTAGTTCTGTAATCCTCTAAATCCTCACTGACTTCTGGAAGTCTGCCTGAAATCCTTGCAATTTTTTCGAAATCATCTTCGTAATTTATTCCACTTCTATCGGACAAAAATCTAAATAATCGCCAGTTAGCATATTTGCTCAACAGCTCGAAGTACCTATATTGACTTTCTGCGAGTTGGAAAAAAAACCTCATCTCACCTCACCTCGAGCGACGGTTAATTGGGTTTCGGTCACGCTCTCATGTATCCGCGTACGGTTTGAAAAATGACCACTAATTGTGTGTTAAAGCTGTCACCTCGTCGAATGGCGCGTATGCAGATACATGAGGCGAATTAACTAGCTGCGATATTGCGGTGTGCCAAGATGTGCCCGAGTGCTACGAGAGTGTAGATGGTTTACCAGCAGAACGTAATTGACGCCCTGTAAAAACAATAACAACGATGAGAGATTATCTACAGACTCTTAAAAGTTTTGCTATTCATCTCGGTTTGCTCGTCCACCAAACTAATAATACCTCAATGTCGTTATGCTTTCAAATTCTGCGGCCTGACAATGAAAAGTTGGCTCACGAGGTGACGAAAATATCCCAATCCACATCTGTGGAGCTATGGATATTATAGGCGCCATAATTGTATGCTATTTTCTTCTCTCAGCATTGTTCAGGGG
Organism: Trionymus perrisii; assembly: GCA_900050545.1. Classification (NCBI taxonomy): domain Eukaryota; kingdom Metazoa; phylum Arthropoda; class Insecta; order Hemiptera; family Pseudococcidae; genus Trionymus; species Trionymus perrisii. Next base: position 13,968 of record FIZV01000814.1, on the reverse strand, counting down.
CGATCAATTGGCGGCTTGTTTGTGAACTAGTAAATTATTAATATCGTTATCAACCTTAAATAGATAGGTAACTGGTTACCTTCTCAAAATATAGTGTGATTGTTTGGGAAAAAAAATTACGTTGAGAAATATTATTCGGTCTTATGCCCGCCCAAAAAAAGAGTATAATTACGTAAAAGTATGAGCGACCAAATACGTCATTGCCCTGGTTGAAATAATTTTATTAGTACGTATTAAGTACAACTGCGAGTGGAAAATAATACGGTCGAAGTGTAGGAGGTTGTTTAACGAGCTCGTGTATCGTTTAGTACCGTATTACTCTACGATGGAAGTTTATCAGTAAAAATATATTTGTACATGTGTAGTGCACTAGCGAAGCAACGACCAAGCTAAAGCTATGCTTTTTGTTGACATCGTTATCAGCTTTGACTTACTTTTCACGGACCAAGTGAACCGAGCCAGTAGTGATAATAGCTCGTATGGGTGGTTCTGTTGACTGACTCGATGCTCGGGCATGCTCATCGTGCCATGAACTTACACTGTAAATGGAATCAGGAAAAATGTTAATTCGACGTAATTCACACTACTGACCAAATGCTGCCAAGCTGGTGGTCCTACTACTGTGTGCATCGCCATGTACCGTATTACACATTTAATATTTTGTTTCGGAGTCTTGGTCTTCTCAGTCAAAAAGAAGCAGAATATGAATCGAGTGAAATTTTCATTCGATGTGGAGGCTGGTGTTGATTTGTTTTTTTGTTTTTTTTTTTAGACGAGGTGTGAAGCAATTAGAGCGGAATTAGAGGCTAGAGTGTTGAATCTGACCAAGAGATAAGCGAATTGAGGAAAATTAACGTGGGAATGGAGGTATACTTAGGTATGAGAATATGATCGAAGTACTATAATTTGATTAGGATGGCGAGAAATACTATTTCTATTGTTTTTGAAAAAAGATATTAGTCTGGAGGTGTTTGAGAATTGAGATGAAATATTGTGGTAAAATTTACTCTGTTTCTAAATATAAAGTTGTTATCTTTTTCGAGTTTACGTTAGAAAATAATAAACTGATGTGTTTGAACTTGAAGCCTCTGAAACGTTGTTTTGTTTTTGAAGATTTTTTTTTCAATTCAATTGGTGTTGCGAAAATTAACGGAAGCGAATCAGCAGACAGTATATTTTCAAAACATATTCGAAGCATTTTAAAAATTTGTTCGAAAAACCATTTTTTCGAATTAATTCTTGTCCAGTTTCCTTGAAATTTTATTCAAAAATATTTTAAATTCTGCTTGAGAAATATTACTATTTTTTCAAAATAAAAATTTCAAACAAAAAAAAATTTAATTTTTTTTTATGGAATTGAGCACAAAAAAATTATTCAGTAATAAATCTTTTGTAATCTTCAAAAACAATTTTTTAGACTTTTTTTTTTCAAGAATGAAATTTTTAAATTGCGTGAAAATTTTTGTTTGAATTTCATCCAATAACAATTTTAACAATTTAAAAAAAAAATCAAATACCTATTTTCTTTAATTTCGCTTAAAAATAATTTTTTGAATTTTTTCTGTGAAAGATTTTTTTTTCAAATTTAATTTTGAGCACTTTATGGAATTTTGCATCAAAACATTTTCTAAAATTGCTCTTGATCAAAAATCAATTTTTTAAAAAGTGCTACAATTTATGTATTTTTTAATTTTTTTGTTGCGAATAACTTTTTCCAAATTTTGCATCTTTTTAAAATCGTATTTGGATAGAATTTTTTTGTCATTTTATTCAAAATCAAATCGTTTTTAATTTTAGTCGAACCCAATTTTCGGGTTTTGTTTAAGAATGATTTTTTTTCAAGTTGAACGATTTTAAAAAAAAAGTTCCTTAAACATTATAACTGTAGGTATTATATTTTTTTGAAAAAAAAAAAAAAAACTTTCGAAAGCATTTTTGTGTAGATTCCATGTCAACACATTTTTTTTTTGAAAATTTTGTTCAAAAACAAATTTTTTGTAATTTAATTCACTCATGGAAACAAGTTTTTCAATGTTTATGTCTTTCTTTTTTTCAAATTTTGTTCTGCACACCTTTTTAAAAATTCTGTGTGAAAACATTTTTTTTTTGAATTTTTTTTTTTTAAATGAATTTTGTAAAGAAGTTTTGAAAAAAAATACTTATATTTTCCTAATTTTATCCAAAAGAATATTCATTCAAATTTTTTTAGAATCAATTTTGAACGAAATTTCAAAATAATACTTTGGTTTTGAGCAAAATTAAAAAAAAATGTTTTTTGCAAATTTCATCAAAATGCGAAAAAAAATCTCGAGCAAGACAAAAAAAAATTAGATTAAATTTGAAAATAATTTTTTTCAGGTAGAGGGAAGCGGCTTGAATTTTATTTATATTTTTTTAAAATGTGATCCAAAAACCTTTTTTTTTCAATTTTTTTTTGTTAATACTTTAAATACTTAGACCGTTTTTGTTAATTCTGTCAAAAATCTTTTTTTTTTTAATTTTATCAAAACACCTCAACACCTCATGAAAATATGTTCCTACAATTTTTTTAAAGTGTTCTAAATCGATTTTCCTTCATTTTTCAAAATTGTGTTCAGATGGGATTTTCAAAAATCCCTTTTTTAAGAAAAAGATTTCTTCTTTTATCAATTTTTTGTTTGAATTTCGTCTTTGACAATAATTAAAAAATAAATAAAAAATCGAAATAACTTTGCTAAAATTTGATTGAAGGAAATTTCTGCGTTCCCATGTTTTTGGTAATTTTCAAAAAAAATTCTCTGATTAAATTTAGTTCATTACAAAATTTCAAAGTGAACATTTTTTATTGTTTTTTTTTTTGATTTAATTTTGTCAATTCATTATTTTTTTTGTACCTAGATTTTAATATTTCTTATAAAAATAAAATGAATAAGGTCTAGAAATTGAAAAAAAAAATTAATCCCAATTATTTTCATTCAAAAAAATTCATTGTGTGATTTTTTTCGATTTGACCAATAAAACAATTTTTCAATTTCGATTTATCGATTTATCTTTCGAACAGTGTTTCAATTTAATCTAATCGAAGACGTGTTTTCTCCACTCGATTCATTGACTACTTGAGTACTTATCTATTTGATATTTGTAAGGTTATTTGGTTAATTTAAAATTTTATCCAATTTTACTCAGCTCATTAGTTTTTACTGTCTTATTTTTCAAATATTTCACGTGAATGAATCGATTTTATAACGTGTTTTTCTTTTTATTTATGTTTCAGGTAAGAAAAGTTTATCAAGTTTTGAAATGTTTTCGCAAATCAGGTAACATACAGTAGATAATTCGATCGTAAGCTGAATCGTTTCAGTGTACCTAGTTTTCTTCTAATTTTTCTTTTTTCACTAGAAATTTATTTTTAAAATTTTGACCAACTTGAATTTTTAAACTGAAAAAAATATATATTTATTTTCTTGGAATTTTTTATGATAAAACTAGAAATTTGGTTGGATTTAAATTTTTTTTTTTTTGAAAAATGGAATTTTTTAAAAAGAAAATCAAATAACCTAGTTCGATTTTTACATTGAATACATTTTTTTCAAAAACATTTTTAAGAAACATGTAAAAAATTTATTCGTGGAAATTTCAAACTTTTTTCATAAAAATTTTGAAAATTCAAAAAAGAAATATTATTGAAAAGTTTGAAAATTCTTTCAAAAACTTTTGAAAATATATTTTTAGTAAAAAGGAATTATTCAAATAAAATTCTTTAAAAAAAAAAGGAAAGAACAAAAAACATTAAAAAATTCAAAATTTTGAAAAAACGAAAATAATTGAAAATCTTATAAAAAATTTAAACGAGTAATATTTTGAACGAGACTCAATACAACTTTGTGAGTAAAAGTTACCTTGTTGTAATTTTAGAAATTCAAAAAATAAAAATAATAAATAGCTCGTAGCTTCTTTTTGTTTTCTGGACATAATATTACAAATTTTGTTCAATTTTGTCTGCAATTTTGTTTATGACCCACCCAAGCAAAGACCTCAAATTTTCTGCTCTCTTTAAAAACATAATTATAGGTAAATTTTGAAATTTTATTCTTAAATTTTTTTTTCAATTTTGTCCGGAAACACATTATTTTTAAATTTTGTCTAAAAGTTAATTATCGGAAATCTTTATTGAATTTTTTTCCAACAAGGATTGATTCAAATAAAAAAAATCAAAGACAGACCTCATGAGTCGAACAATTCAAAAACTGCTCGACGTTTCGCTAGAACCGTCGTAATTCCACTCATCCTACGACAGATCCCATCGAATGCGTAATTTTAAGCAGGTTATACTACAAAACCTTAACAAATCATTCGTTTCTAACGATTCGTCTTCGCGACGAGGCACATCTGGCGTAGGAGTTTATATACGAGCAGAGCTACGAAACCATGCAATTTTTCGCCGTTATTACTCAACCTCAAATAACCATTGTGGACTACCAGCCGAGCGGATTGTGAAAATTATCCACCTCGTAGGTGGACATTAATCGTTCGAAAAAACGAGATAATTTTACTGGCATGACACAAAGAAATACCGCCGTCGAATTTCTGCTACTTTTACGTATACGGTATAACTTGTTCCAAGTGATGCTACCATTTGATCGCGCCGAATCAAATAATTATCCTAATCTGCCCGCAGAACCCCTAAAAACGCGAAATACGAAACGATAACGTACAAAGTTGGCTAAATTACGTGTTTAAAATTGGCCCTATATTCTCGAGAGTTTTAATACGATCGTATACAAATGTACGTGCTTTGAAAAACAAAACCACGCAAAGCGTACATTTGCTCATCGTTTCTCCACCTCAATGCTTCTCGATGTTCCTCAGCAAATAGTCGTTAAACCATTGTATACGTAATGTATGGATGTTCTCCTCCATCTTTCTCTTTCTCTCTCTTTCTCTCTTTCTCGCCGTGAGTTCTTGTGAAAACAGTATCTGCCAGTTCGCTCTACTTTTATACCAAAGAATCATCTCTCATCTGTGTTTATGCGTACGTATGAACGTTATTACACATGCACATTTCGTGTCGTTAATTCTTCCGCAAATGGAAACTGATATAAAACGATAGCCGTCAAATTAGCCTTCTTCACGTTCTTCTGTGTACAGAGTGGCATGGCAGATGGACACCTGTTAACGCCGAAATTCACTTTGACGTAAACCAGAGAAAATCTTCTTTCGCCAGCAGAGACTTGGTCGAACGCCGACTTATACGAGTATTTATAGTCGAAAGAATAAATTACGAAAGCTTTATGTACTCGTAGCTGTTTTTCTTCGTCTCTTTCTCTCCGCCAAACTCGAGATCTTCGCTCCAGCTCTGGTGTGTTTTCAATTCTGTTATACATATCTCCATATTGTGTACGAGTACGAATGCCTAAGGTACGAGTTGTTATTGCCGCATTTAATCGTTCGACTAAATAATCGATTTTCCCATAAAATCAGCTCGCCGTTTAATCGGTCATATTATACGTATATATAGCGAAGAGAGGTTAAACGATAAAGGAACACGGTGTAGTGGTCGCAGGAGGCTGAAAGGAGGGTCCGGTTTTATGGCGAGTTTTTTGCACATCTCGCGCTAATGCATGAGTTCTAATTTAATAGCTTGGCGAATTAATTTTAAATGGTTCACAAATACGAGTATATAGATCGTAGTACTGAACTTGATGAGTCGTATGTGCGATTAGTTTCCGTTATATTTCGGCAATCTGCAACGAAGCTACGTTATTAGCATGGAAAGATGTAATAATTGCCATCGACGTTTTTAACATTGTATCGAAATTTTATTTTTACCAAAATGGTACAGATTAGTGACGAATCTGAGAAGAAAAATATAGGGTAGTGAGAAAATTGATGCATTGCTGTGTCACTTTCTCAAAGGGTGGGAGGGAGTCGAAGGGAGCTGTTTTATGGAATAGGTTGAAAATTGAATTTTTTGAACGATTATTTTTTTTTTTTTTGATTCAAATGTTGAAATTTCTTTGAAATCCAGAGTAATTTTTTTCACATTTTCAAAAATTATTAAATTGCCGAAATTGCAAAATTTTCAAAAATGATCAAATTTCCGAAAATCGTTGAATTTAAAAAAATACTCCAATTCACAAAAATTATTGATTTTTCAAAAATTTCAAAATTTTCAAAAATGCTCAAATTTTCCAAAATTGTTAAATTTTTTAAAATTTTACAAATCACAAAAATTTTTGATTTTTTAAAAATAATCAAATTTCCCAAAATCGTTGATTTTTAAAAAATACTCCAATACACAAAAATCATTGATTTTTCAAAAATTGCCAAATTTTCAAAAGTGAGCAAATTTTCCAAAAACGTAGAATTTTCTAAAATACTTCAATATTCACAAAAATTATTGATTTTTCAAAAATTGCAAAATTTTCAAAAACCATCAAATTTCCCAAAATAGTTGAATTTTTAAAATGATTCACAAAAATTATTGATTTTTTAAAAATGATCAAATTTTCCAAAATCGTAGAATTTTTAAAATTCTCCAATTCACAAAAATTATTGAATTTTGAAAAATTGCAAAATTTTTAAAAATGATCAAATTTTCCAAAATAGTTGAATTTTTAAAATTCTCTGATTCACAAAAATTATCGATTTTTTAAAAATGATCAAATTTTCCAAATTCGTAAAATTTTTCAAATACTCCAATCCACCAAATTATTGTATTTTGAAAAATTGCAATCTTCCAAATTCGTAGAATTTGGAAGATTGCAAAAATTTCAAAAATGATCAAATTTCCCAGAATTGTTGAATTTTTTAAACTTTTACAATTCACAAAAATTTTTGATTTTTTGAAAGTGATCAAATTCCCCAAAATCGTAGAATTTTTAAAATACTTCAATTCACAAAAATTATTGTATTTTAAAAAATTGCAAAATTTTCAAAAATGATCAAATTTCCTAAAATCGTTGAATTTTTTAAATTATTTCTCTGATTCACAAAAATTATTGATTTTTCAAAAATGATCTAATTTTCCGAATTTGTAGAATTTTTTAAATACTCCACTTCACAAAAATTATTCTATTTTGAAAAATTGCAAAATTTTCAAAAATGATGAAATTTCCCAAAATTGTTGAATTTTTTAAAATTCTTTGATTCACAAAAATTATAGATTTTTAAAAAATGATCAAATTTTCCGAATTCGTAGAATTCTTAAAATACTCGAATTCACAAAATTGATTCCAATTCACAAACATTATTGATTTTTCAAAAATGATCAAATTTTCCGAATTCGTAGAATTTTTTAAATACTCCAATTCACAAAAATTATTCTATTTTGAAAAATTGCAGAATTTTCAAAAATGATCAAATTTTCCAAAATTCTCTGATTCACAAAAATTATAGATTTTTCAAAAATGATCAAATTTTCCAAATTCGTAGAATTCTTAAAATACTTGAATTCACAAAATTGATTCCAATTCACAAAAATTATTGATTTTTCAAAAATGATCAAATTTTCCGAATTCGTAGAATTTTTAAAATACTCCAATTCACAAATTTATTGATTTTTCAAAAATTGCAAAATTTTTAAAAATGATCAAATTTTCCAAAATCGTAGTCTTTTCTAAAACTCACATTCACAATAATTATTGGTTTTTCAAAAATGATCAAATTTTCCAAATTCGTAGATTATTTAAAATCTCCAATTCACAAAATTGATTCCAATTCACAAAAATTATTGATTTTTCAAAAATTGCAAAATTTTCAAAAATGATCAAATTTTTCAAAATCGTTGAGTTTTTAAAAATTCTCCAATTCACAAAAATTATTGTTTTTTCAAAAATGATCAAATTTCCCAATATCGTCGAATTTTCTAAAATACCCCAATTCACAAAAATTATTGATTTCTCAAAAATTGCAAAATTTTCAAAAATGAATAAATTTTTTAAATTCGTATTATAAATTTTCGTTTTTAATTGTAAAAGAATATTTTTAAAAAAAATTCAGAAATGTAATCCAACTCATGGTATATTTTTTGATGGTTCTGCAGGGGGAAGGGCAATGGACATCGAAGGTTAAAAAAATAAATATTTAACATAGAAACAGCAAATTTTCGCTATAAATAATGTTTACAAATATCCTAAAATTTAATCTATAGTATCATATTGGCAATCATTCGAAGAAACGAGAGGAAGCAAAGGGAAAGTGTAGGAAGCTGGTGAAAACGTGTATTGAAAAAATTTTACGACCTCGTTATTTTGATTATTAATACTCGATGACCATTGGCGAGGATTCACGTTCAAAGTACACTTACGTACAAAGTACCATGCACACGTAATAATGCTCGTTGAGCATTCAAATCTGGCAACCTCATTTAACTACGAGCACTTGTTTAGCAATCAGCTTCATTGACCTTTCCTCGAGGAGCTCGAGACTAGAAAAAGAGAGAAAGACAGAGAAGAAAAAGAAAAAAAGAATCAAATGGAAAAATAAAAGAGAGAAGAAAAAACCAAACAACGCAAACAAAAAAAATCTCCTCTCTGCGGCTCGTTACTATAAAACAATGGCCAACCACAAGGTCATCGGGTATTAAGCGCTCGAAAATGTCGATGCAATCGTCCAGTACCACTTGCTTCGTACCATGTGCTTTCTCAGCGCAAGCAATAACCATAAGATGAACATGGTAGGGTAAATCACACGAAGGTAGCCATGCCATTGTTAGCAACAATGACGAATGTAACTAGTTGCATTTATCAAAAATGAAGAAATTTCGGCGAGCGAACAGTCCGAAGATGAGTTTTGATTAACAAGCCATCAGAGACGTGGTTTAGATAACGAGACGTGTTAATTGGATGATCTGGGCGAAGCCTGGCCATAGCTACCATAGCTATTTGGCGATACCTCGTACGAATGTCGGAGCTAGTTCTGTATAGAAGAGATGAACTGGTCGAGTGGTGTATTCTGCGGCCAGGGCAGCACGTAACATGGCTCTGGTTATCCGGCCACTTCTGCAATGTGAATTAAATACCATCGCTGACGAGTCACGTTCTTGGCTGCGTCTGCATAGGTAGAGGTACTTGGTATAATTATGTGTGCTCGAGCTCGAGAGAGATGATCGGGATCGGGAATTTGATTCCATTCGTGTATCATGATTTACTCTTTGCAGCGTGAGCTTTGCTGCGGTTGCCGCATCTGGTTCTATTTCTTATTACATACATTGCATCCGAGACTCCTTGTATTCGCCATGTAGCCCCACTCATTCACCATTCCATCGGATCTGATCTGAGCTCGGACGTACTACGACGTATAGTATTCGTACTTTGAGGTATTATACCATATAGTTTAATTTTCAGGTGAAAGTTAATATTATCTGTATATTTCATTAGGTAGGCACGGTGATTAACACACCAGGGCTATATAAGCGGTCTCAGCAGACCTTATATATACGAAAAGTACCTCATTTAATTCACGTAATCGCACAGAACGATGTTAAAGGTCTCCTGTATGCGGTTGCTTTGGTCAATCAATAATGGTTGGCTCATTTGGCATACTCGGATTTTAATTTTCGACAATCGAACTTCAATTATTTTTAAATTCGTAAATCAAATACCCCTTTCGCGTCCCTCCGGTCACGTCGCACCGTGATCGCTCCTCCATTGTACGTGGACTAGAGCTGGAGGTACATTGGCGGCAATCAAGCGATTCTCCTAATATGGAATAGAGATTAGTCGTAAGCACAAGCACAACAACAATCACAGTACACGGTATAGACTACCTATGTACCTGAATATATCGAGACGTTGCCATTTCATACCTATCTATAGTATAGCTTGCTCCCTTGACGTCTACCTCTGCGGCCATCTGTCGGTCTGGTCGTCGTCGACGTCGGCGCACGATGGACAAGGCAGTGAAATGGCATGGCATGGCACACGAAGTAAATACAATCTTACGAAATACCGTTAATGATCGGCTTCTTTATAAACACATTTCATTTACCTATGTTATGGAACTTTTCTAGCTTAACGAGTTAATTTTCTTCAAAATCAATGACGATTACGACGTATAAAGCTGGTCGCGTTCGACGAGATACATTTCATTTCGTATTTCAGCCACATGAACTTCGTCGAGTCGTTAGATCGCATTGCTTCGGTATTCTGTCCCCCGAGCACCTCACGCCGCCTAGATCGTCGAATAACACACCGTTTATAGAAGTTCACGGTTAATGGTGTCTGTAATACGATGCGATTGATCGTATATTTTTCCAACTTCGCTCGTGTATATTTGTACGAGATTTTTGGCGCGATGTACGAGCTTGGTACGATTTTTATGGGAGATTTGTTGAGATCGTAGGCCTTCGTAGTGTATGAAATTGAATTTAAAAACTGTATCCTGATTTTTAAAAAAAATAAAATTAGAGATCGATCAGTCTGCTTTTTTTTTGCAAAGCCATTTTAAGTGATTCTTGGAAATTTTGGTTCGAAAAGCTACTTTCTAAAATTTCTTTCGAAAATGAATTTTGTTATAAATGAATTTTTCAAAATTTTGTTGGAATACTTAGTATTTTGTTATGCAACTATAGTGAAATGAAATGATTTTTGACCAATTTTGAAGTTTATTTCACGAACGAAGCGAGTGAAATGATTCAAAATCGTCGAAAATCACTCGGATAATATATTTTACGTAACGTAGGAAATAAATGAACTTTTTGATTAGCAAAGTGGTAAATAAAGTGCACTTTATATCACTAGTTACGTAAAAAAGTTGATTAACTTTCGAATTTTTATCAAAACCAGGTACCTAATTTTCCGAATATTTATTTTTTCCTAAATTTTAAAAACTTCAAAAAATCATTAAAATAAGTAATAAATTTTAAAATTGTGAGCATTTAAAAAACATTTAAAATTAACCTCATTTTGAAAATCAATTAAAATTTCAAATTTCAAAATTCTAATTTTTATGAAATTTTCATTTTTCCTAAAATTGATCTAATTAATATTTTTTTTTAATTCAAAATTTAAAAAAAAATCCAATTTTTATCAAATTTTTAAAAATTAAAAAAATATCCAGCTTTAAAAATTTATTCAAATTTTGAAATAGCCAAATTTTAAAAATTTTTAATCAGAATGTTGATCAATAATCAGGCTTTTAATTTATACCAAAAAAAATAATAATAATTGAAAATACCAAACTTGACAAACTTGCCTTTTATAAACTTTTCAAAAGTCAGTTGAATTTTAAAAATTGGAGCAGCTTGAATAATTTATAACAACTCAAAAATTCAACTTTAAACCAGTTCAATTCGGATTTCTTCCGACCTTCCTCTTCCTATCACCATCATTAACTCCAAAAAAAGTCAAACCTACGTTAAAATTCTACCAGCAAATCACCTCGGAGCCGGTAATTTACCATTTCTTACACTCACACACACGCAAGTTCAAAGATCATGCAGACTTATTCGTTACGATAAGACCGACCTCGAAGCCAACCAAGTAGGCACATCGCGATCGATGCCGATAATTCGTAAATTTCGTCTTCGCTGGGTTGAATCTTAAAAAGTACGGTTTCTTTGCTCGTGACGCCCGGCCCGGCCCGTTTATAGCATCGTGATCATGACCGACTCCCTCGCGTTATACATTTACCATAGTCGGTGTTTCCCTTTCGGCACCCCTCCTGGGATCGAGCACCTAGGCGAACTTATTATCAATTTCGTGATTCTATAAAACACATTGACCTTTAAAATATGAAAACGTGTTCGTTTCGTATTTCTTTTTTCACACTACGCTCGGATCTGCCACTGATGATGCCGGTGCCCTGCTCGTCGACGAAGAGTACGCGACATCGACAGTCCGACAGTCCGACAGGGCCAAGGGCTTCATACATCTTCAAAGATCACCAACAACGTGTATAAACATTGCGTCATTGTAAAATTAAACACCTCAATTGCGCTTTACGACACGGATGGTTCGACAAAAGATGATGACACATCATTCATCGGTTGTAGGAGCGGCGCAGCTTCGCCAATCGATGATATAACCTCGTGACAATACAACAATATGCCGTCAAGACGCGTCGATTGTTGACAATTTCATTATCTTTTAATACACGTTACAGCGCGTGTATGTCTAAATACGATACACCTTGTACGTGATTACTTTCCACTACATCGAGTCCAAGTCTCGGTTTAATATTAGTACCACCGCCCAAAACCACATCTCTCTTCGAACACCCAAGTCCGCCGTTTTCAAAACGAGCAACAAAATTAGAATCAAACTACGTATAACAACAAAAGAGAGAAAAAAAAAAACACCTCGATGATCTTTTCAAAAGAAACACGAGATATCGATTGAAACATAAAAAAAAAGCAACCAAACTAGGAATAGGAAAATCCATCTTAAATTCGAAGCGAAACAATCAAAAAAACAAAACACTACGAAAATGACGAGAAAAATAAAAGCAATAAGCCACACTCGAAAAAATTTCATCTACTTGGTTTTCTACGCAAACACACGAAACGATGTGTGATGAATACCTGAATGATAACGTTTTTCATTATGGGTTAACCGTCTTTGATTTCTACGCGATTTCTGTTCGTATTGTTGCGACTGTTGCTGTTGATGTTGCTGTTGTTGATGGTGATGTTGTTGCTGTTGCTGATGGTGGTATTGCTGCTGAGAATGGGATGAGGTGCTTTGCTGAGATGAATGATGCTGACTACTGGATGAGTGACGGTTACCGCTCGAGGGAGCCGAAGCTGTGATCAAAATGGGTGATTTTGATTTTAGTGGGTAAGTATTTTCGGAGCCATTTACGAGAGAGGGGGTGTATTTTTAGGATTTTCTGAGATGAGCAAAATTCGTTCAAATATGAAATTTGCGAAATTATTTCCAATTAAACAAGAACTCTTTGTGAGATCCCAGAATCGTTCAAACAAAACGAGCATCGGCTGCAGTGGAGAAAAGTCGATAAATAAAAAATATCCCAAAAATAATTCTCTTTTTAAACCATAGAACCATCGAGTTCGGGATTCGCAAAAAAAAGTCCAACTTCAAACTAAACCCATGGGTTCAATGAAATACTTGATGCCAGGACTCCAGAATTTTATTTAAAGTGTTCTTCCATCATTCTTTTTTTTCAACCTTTGATCTCATTGAAAAAAGTAACTAGGTACACTTAAAAAGTCAACATGATTTGTTTTAGAAACAATTGTGTGATGAAAAAATATCCCAGAATTGTCCAAAGAGTCAACTGACTCAAGATTCAAGATTGGGATCCCGAATATCATAGAAATGCTCCGAAAAGGGGTAAAAAAATTGGAATTAAGTTACTTTTTTAAATCCAAAAGTCACTAAAAATTTAAATTACTGAATTGGTGTGGAAGAAAAAACCCTAGAATCATTCGAAAATTATCAAGATCCCAGAATTCAGAAAAAAAATATATTCAAAAATCAACCGATATTTCAAAATTATCGAATCAAGTCCAACTGGAAAATCCGAGAATTCTCCCGAAAAGTTCCCAAAATTTTAAAAAAGCTTTTAATTCAAAAGCAGGCCCATATTTAACAAATTTCTGAAATCAATTCAACTGAAAAATCCTAAAATCATTCGAAAATTAATAAGATAGCAGAATTTGGAAAATCTTTTGATTCGCAAAATATTCAAAATTCAAATAACTAAATTAAAGAGAGATTATAAATATCTCTCACATGTCGCAATATTAAATCCCAGAATCGTTCATAAAGCAATATAATCCCAGAATTCAGAAAAAAATAGATTCAAAAATCAATCGATATTTCAAACTTATCCAATTAAAGGCAATTAAAAAATCCCAGAATTCTGCCAAAAGTATCATATCATTCCAAAATTCAAAAAAACTGTTGATTCAAAGGCAGATCCATATTTTTAACAAATTTCTAAAAACAATTCAAAAAAAAACTAGGGGGCTTTGCCCCCTAGTTTTTTTTTTTGGGGGGGGATTGAAGTGTTAAATATGGATCT
>FIZV01000795.1:0-10504 GCA_900050545.1 Trionymus perrisii | reverse complement strand
GTACAGCTCCCCCCGTACACCTGGCAAGGTTATCAAGCACATGAAAAAATTCTAGACAAAATTTGCTATCCAGCGCCGCAGAGTGCAACTTCCTATCTGTCACGGTACTTGAGTGACGCAAGCTCGAAAATCTTGGGTGAAATCAAAAACGAAAATTTTTTCAGGCCATAACTTTGCCCCTTCAAATCTAAGGATCGGCAAACATGCATACACATGTGTAGTTTGGGTAGTAGCATTGCTGAGTTGAAGGGAGTGCACTGGTTGCGGAACACCCTGTACTGTATAGCTCCTGCATTACAAAGGTTTAGCAAAGCAATATCCATACTCATTTCAAAAGAACAAAAAAAATTCAAGATCAACACTGCTTGGCAGAGAGTAAATCAGTGTACCCACTACCCAGCTACCCACGTACGTATTTTATGAAAAAGGCAAGCTGAAACTACGTATTACGCGACGCACACGTACCTACAGTATGTGTGACACTAAGTTGTTCGTACGTAGTACGTATTATGTAGGTAGAGGTACGTCTACGTAGATAGGTAGGAAGGTAGGGTACGTCTATGTAAATGTACGAGTATATTTGTATGTAGGTAGTTGGTTTTACGTATTCGCATAAATTTAAATAACACCACAGCCTAGCTGGGCTAGGTTTTCGTAAGACCATCAAAGTGCGACGCGACGGTTCGAAATTCCACTTCGAATTCAATTTCCAAAAGACGTTTAAAACTCGAAATCTGCACATTATGCCATAGAATATAGTACGAGGAAACTTACATCCATAAATATGGAACCAAAGTTGAGAAGAAGAGCAGCAAAGTAGGTACATACGAGTAGGAATAACGAATAAGTACATACGTACCTATGTATGTATATACGATTCTTATCGTAGGTATAGATAGGTAAGCCTAAGCCTACCTACGCGTACGCAATCGCACATCACACGAATAAATATTAAACAGTGGTGTTTCACTACAAATAGTGATTATTTTTTTGATCGCTGCATCTGGCACTGCCTACCTGATGTTACATCGGACATTTTTTGAAAATTTGCAATTTTGGAAAATTATCGGATCATTAAAAATCAACAATTTTTAAAAATCATTAAATTTTGGAAAATTTAATAATTTTTAGAAATTTGACATTTTTTTAAAAGGCAATGACTTTTGAAAAATTCTGCAAATGTTGAAAAATCAATATTTTTTGTGAATTATTAGAGAATTCTGTAAAATTCAAAGATTTTTGGAAATTTGACATTTTTTGAAAATTTAAAATTCCAAAAAATTATTGTATCATTAAAAATTGACATTTTTAAAATTTAATAATTTTTAGAAATGTAACAATTTTTAAAAAGGCAATGACTTTGAAAAATTTTGCAAAATTTGCAAAATTAATAATTTTTGTAAATTAGAGAATTTGTGAAAATTCTGCAAATTTTGAAGAATAAATAATTTTTGTGAATTAGAGAATTTTAAAGTAACATTCAAAGATTTTAGGAAATTTGACATTTTTGAAAATTTACAATTTCAAAAAATAAGTAATTGGAGGATTAAAAATTGTCAATTTTTAAAATTTAATAATTTTAAGAAATGTGACAATTTTTGAAAAAGCGATGTCTTTTGAAAATTCTGCAATTTTTGAAAAATCAATTTATTCCATAAATCATCCCCCTCTTCCTTGAAAAAGTACCAATGTGTTGGATCAACTTTCTGACTTCCCTATATTTTCCCTCTCACGATCAGATTCGCCACTGAACCAGACCAACTAACAGACAATACGACGCGACATCGCGTGTAGGTTAGGTATGCGTTATGAATGATGTATTAGAACATTAGAAGTATCTAAACGAGCGCGAATATTATGCAAAAAACCGAAACTAACGTAAGACACAACACATGCAAATGTATGCAATTTACGAATGCACGCGCATCTATCGGCAACGAGAACGAATAAAACGCACCTTAGATAGGTACTAGTTAGTAGGTACCTTTACCTATTTTACATTCGTTCCAGCAAAAGGATCGCGATTTAGCTTACCTATATTCCGTTCTGTGTCGTCGAGTTCTAACTAGGGGCCAAAGTTTGGAGGTGCGAAATACGTAGGTCTACGTACAGTGTACCGTAGTACAAGTATAACCGATAATCACCCCCCCCCCATTCACCTCCTATCGCCCTTTACTTCATAGTCCATAATGCGAAAATTAGCCTATTATACGCTTTAGACGAGTTTAAAATTTACTACAAAGTTTGAATAAGTTTTCTTCATTTTGATTTGATAAATGTTACGCTTACGCTATTAGGGAAAGAGGTAAGGCGCGATGGAATATGACCGAAGACGACGTCGCGTCGTCGTAATCGTAATTTGACCAAAACTTTACGCAACCCAGCTCTTCGTAGCCGGAATCATCGTTGTAGTAAACAGAAGATTTCTGCGTCGCGTAATGCGTAGGTAGGTATTAACTAATACCTACACGTCGAAGTGACAAAACTGATTTGAATTATACAGACGAAATAATTATGTAGGTTGCTGCCCGAGTACGACGAGTAAACGAGTGAACAGAGACAAGTGTCCGTAAAATCCAAGACTTTTTGAAATACGGAGCAAAAAAAAAAAAACATGATCTGGTTTTGATCATATCGACTGCTTAGATGCAGGACCTCGTAACCCACCATTTTTGAAAAAGTCAGGTTTTTGCAGGTACTGGTTGCTAAAGTACCTAAACTACCAGAAAATGCAAAAACCTCACTTTTTCAAAACTGGTGGGTTACGTGGTCCTGGCATCTAAGCAGTCGATATGCAAGTTTGTGGTTTATCTTTCCTCTCTATGTTTTAGCTTCCTAGTTTCTACCTCGAGGATAGAGGAGCTAGGAGCTAAGCGTCCTCAATGCAAGGTCACTTATGAAAAAATGTAAGTAGTAAGCACTATTCAATTCCACATTTGGGTGATCGACTATTCCTGCAAAACATGCAGTTATGCACCTGCATTACTCGCGTCCTTTAAAGAGAAATACAAGATCACATTTCCCCTGTAGAATAGCTCGTTATGCAACTTTCTGATCGTGGTACCATTTGCACCGTACCTCGGTCATACTCCTGAAAAGTAACCTAATGACCGTGAAATTACTTCTTGATTTTCACGAAATTTGAATTGTAAATTCAAGTACCCATTTCATAGATTTCAAAAGTGAAAACTTTTCTAAATCTTCCTTAATTTGAGAAAAAAAAAAAAAAAAAAAAAAGTTTTTTTCCAAACTATCGAGTATTGAATTTATATTCAAATTTTTTATTATGATTTCTGTAATTTTTTCCCCAAAACTTTTCTCTAAAACTTGTCCAAGGTGGCAGGATACTAAATAAGGATAACACGAGAAAGAATACAGACCTGATACTGCATTTTTATGGTCACTAACGCGGCAACCAATACGATAACAGGCGTAATAATTGCTGCCTAACTTTTTATGGAAGGAGTCGTTTGAAGGCTGACTTACTTACGCTACTGTTACTTCGCCTATCGTATTACATCGCATCAGCACTTGGTGCGTTGATTTTTACGTAATTCTCATCAATAACCAACTAAATCGACGAAGGTGGGGTGAAAATTTTCAGGCCTTTCTAGGAAAAAATTACCTCAAAGTACTCGTCGATCGCAGTACAACCTCATCATCGTTCGTTTGTAAATCTTCTTCCACCGTGTCACGTTTTCAAGTTAGTGAATAAATAACCGATTACTTTAATTAAGATAGGAGCAGCTTTCAAGCGAGTGAAAATCGTCTGTTCTTACGGGAAAGATCCAGCACCGGCTGATCAACAATTGAAAAAAAATAAAAATAAAGTACCCGATAATTTTCAACCCTACTCGTATATTTGTACCTATAGGTAGAGGTACCTCTACCCAGCTATAGCTACTTATGTAGGTATAATTATGCTCGTACACACAAATATCAACAACGCTTCCCATAATTTCAACTTTAAACAAATACAATGCTTATTGCACGCAACACTACACAACGTCACTACTTATGTGATAAACTTTTCTTTACAGGAGATCGTCAGATGGTCACCTCCACCTCCAAACATTCAAGCATTGCAGTTGAATATGCAAGAACCTATCGCCGTTGTCCAGTTGATTATTATTTATAATTTCATCGTAAAAGTGTGACTGTGTATTTCAATTCTTCTAATCAGTTCAAAATTGAAATCCACGACTATATTACTGCATTCAAAAG
The DNA here is from genome assembly GCA_900050545.1 of Trionymus perrisii. NCBI lineage: Eukaryota > Metazoa > Arthropoda > Insecta > Hemiptera > Pseudococcidae > Trionymus > Trionymus perrisii. The sequence continues at coordinate 6,280 of FIZV01000795.1, read as the reverse complement.
TACCTGTCTTGCGAGCATTTTTTTTTACATTCCAATTTCTTTTTCATTTCGCAAAAAAATAAAAAAGTAGTCTCCATTCCAGATGTTTTTGGTCCAATATCATCTCCATCACATCTATGACTGTAATAACATTATATTTCTAATTTAAAAACCAGAGTTTTTGTAAAAAAAATGTTGCAAAGTACATCATTAGTTCATTACACATAACTCATGTCAAGTGAAAGAAAGGTCTTCATTAGGTGCCGTGGTAGATAGAGATACATGTTACGAGTTTTTCGATTTCGACTTTAGAAAAATAACTACAAAATTCTATCTCACTTGGAATCAATCAAACCGCCTGTAGATTGTAGTTGTGTGCATTTCACAAATATCGACATAATTTCAGATATGTATTACACTGTCTTACCCATAATCTACATTTATTCAACTCAGAGCAGTTCACCAGTGATAAACGCATCATTTGTTTGTACGTATAAGAAAATTTTACCAATGTTTCTTAGGTCTTCCAGTTCCAGTTAAAGTTATGTTGCTAGAGTCAACCTTACCATATGTGTCCTAACCCATGAGTTGTTTCTCACATACCTTCAAGTCGACTATGCATTGGCAATCTTGATACTTAGTTCTAAAATATTGAAGAGTACCACCTGGTGCAATGCCGGTCTCGTTCCTCGAACCTCTGTTTCAAGATAATCCAATTTCTGCATATTTCAATATAGGTAATTGCGATTTCGATTGAAAAGCAATAATGAGCCCTTTGCTTTGCAATCGATGTTTCAATTAAAACACATCATCCAAACCAACCTATACCTAGTACCTACTTTAGTATCATTTAGGTACAGATAATTTGTATTTACGTTTTGTTTGTTTGTTTGTATGTTTGTTTGTTTGTTCGTTCTTTTCTATTATTATTATTAATTAGTATTATCATTATTATGATTATTAAGTATTATTATTGATGTAATTATTTGTTATTTGTATGGGCGTAAACGTTTCGAGTTTGTTATTGTATTCTGTTTAGAAAGTCTATACAAGGAATTATACAATTTTTGGCTGTTTTTAAAAGTTATTTTCCCAGAAACCCGAGTATCGGCCCTATACTATTGGGGAACATAATAGAGATAGGTACAAGTAGTATTCGGTAGCTTTGTGATAATTCGGTTATTCCTGATGAAGTAACGAGGTATCTTTGTGCAAAACTGAGATGGACCAATGCGCTGGAAAAAATAAAATTACGACTCCAAAATTCTGAAGATCTACTTTCGGAGTTTTTTGAAGGCACTAAATCCATTCTTCATGTTATTTTGACTAGACCCAAGGGTGCTCTCGGAAGGGAAGGGATCGCTGTACGTAGGCTACGTACATGAGGTATCGAAGGGAGAGACTCGTAGATATCAACTAACCCGAGTTCGATTTTCAATAAATACCGCACGTATATGACGCGACGTTCCCGATTTTAATTAAAACCATCGGAATTTTCAAAGGATTCAATAAAGGCATCTATCTCTATCTATCTATACTTCTATACAGGGTGTTCATTTATATCGGGTACCCCTTAACACATTTTTGTACGGAGAATTTAGATTGGCAACATTGGATACTTAAGTGACTTATGTATCCAATGTTGCCAATCTAAATTCTCCGTACAAAAAATGTGTTAAGGGGTACCCGATATAAATGAACACCCTGTATTTCCGCTAGGTAGTAAGTATAGTATAGGCATCAATCAATTAAATTTCCATGTTGATAGAATTAGGTATACGTCTGTGAAAATATTAAATTTCACCATTCTCTACAACGAAGGTACGTACAATTTATGCGAATTAAAAATGGAGGCATATACAGAGATAACGATTTTTAATTATATTCTCTCTGTAATCGTGTCGTAGATTTATCGCTGATTCGACGTTAACTACAAATAATGAATAGGTATTCGTTAACGATGGATTTGCCATATCGGAATATTCGTTCAATCGACAACGTACTCGTAACATAATAGGCATTTTAGCGATTGCACTGAAAGCACTTCGCAGCATGTATTTTTCTTTGTTTTCTCTAGAAATGAGGTACAACATGTACGAGTAGGTGCAAGCGAGCTTTATCGCAAATTCTTTAAAAAATTATCACTAGTATTTTAAATTCATTAAATTTTTCAAAGTCTCGAAATTCGTTAAATTTTTCCAATTCTTTAAAATATTTTTATTTTTTTAATTCTTTAGATAAATCAAATTCTACAAAATCTTGAATTGTTTTTAAATGTTTAAGTTTTTTGATTTTCTTAACTTTTGAAAATTCTTTGATTGTTGTTAATTTTTTTAAGTTAGGAATCTTTGAATCCCTAAAAAATTTAGCAAAATTCCTGATTTTTTTAATTCCTAAAATTCACTACTTACTCTCTAAATTATCTTCAAATTAATGAAATTCCTTACCTAAGTTTTTAAAATTTGGTGAATTGTTTAAATTTCTTAAATTTTTCAAATTCTTCAATTCCCTTTTTCTGTACTATCGAAATTTTCGAATTTTTTTGAATTTCTCAATTTCTTCAATTTCTATAAATTTCCTATATGTACTTACTTAAACTTCCTAAATTCTTGAATTTTTTAAAAATTTCTCAAACTTAGGTACATGCAATTTTTAAAATCTCTAAATTTTTTGAATTTCTTATATTCTTTGATTTCCATGATTTTTTAATGAATAGGTAGATTTATTTAAATCTAATAAATTTATTCAAATTTTTTAAATTTTCTAATTTAAAAAAATCTTTTAATCAATTGAATTTCGTAAAAGGCGGTTAAATTTCTTCAATAAAGCATTCAATAGGTGTTTAAAAATTTTCAAATTCTTTAAAATCTTAGAGTTTCTTAAATTATTGGAATTTTTTCAACTTTTTCAATTTTGTATAGGTAAATACTTGGGTAACAATTTTTAATTGCATAAATTCTCCAAGACAATTCAATTTTTCAAATGTAAGAAAAATTTAAATTTTTCGAATTCTCTACTTTTTATCCAGTTCCTTGAATAAATTAAATTCATCAAATCATTAAATTTCTTCAATTCGAAAATTTTAAAATTCTTTAAATTTTTCTAATTTAGTAACCCCTTAAATTCTACATAAGATATTTTTAATTTCATAAATTCCTGTAATTTCTCTACTGCATAAAATTAAAATCGTTAAATAAATGATCAGTTTTCATAAATTCTTTTTTTTTTTTTTTAATTCTCATATTTTTAGAATTCTCTATTTCTTAATTCTTTGAATCAGTCATAATCCTTTAATTGAGTAAACTTCTTTACATTGGCGAGAATCTGAAAGGAAAAATGTACCTAGGGAAGTCAGAAAATTGGTGCATTACTATGTCACTTTTTCGAAGGGGGAAGATGACTGTTTTACGGAATAAATTGAAAATTCAACTTTTCAAAGAACGACTACAAATATTCAAAAAGAATTCAAAGTAATTTTTTTCACATTTTCAAAAACTAGCTATTGAATCAACTAGATTGCAAAATTTTCAAAAATTGCCAACTTTCTCAAAATCGCTGAATTGTTTAAAATTCTCTAACTCAGAAAAATTAATGATTTTTCAAAAATTACGGAATTTTCAAAATTCGTCATTTTTTAAATATTGTTAAATTTCTATAAATTGTCATTTTCTCAAACGCTTACAAATTCAAAAATTTTGAATTTTTAAAAATCGTCAAATTTCTAAAAATTGTCAGTTTATTAAAAATTAAAAATTTTCAAAAATTATCAAATTTCTCAAAATTGCTGAATTTTTTAAAATTATTTAATTAAAAAATTAGGTGTTGATTTTACAAAAATTATGGAATTTTCAAAAATCATTATTTTTGAAAAATTTGCATTTTCTCAAAAACTGACTTTTTCAAAATTTTCGGATTTTTAAAAATCATAAAATTTCTGAAAATTGACAGTTTGTCAAAAAACTTAAAATTTTCAAAAATTATCAAATTTCTCAAAGTTACTGAATTTTCTAATACTTATCATATAGGTAATTAAAAAAATTATTGATTTTACAAAAATTACATAATTTTTAAAAATCTTCAAATTTCTAAAAATTGTCAGTTTCTTAAAAACTGAAAATTTTTCTAATTATTTAATTTTCAAAAATTGTCAAATTTTCAGTACCTAATGCATAAACATTAAACAACTATTTTTATGGAAATAAAAAAATTATCCCTTCCCCCGCCCACATGCCTACTAAATACATCAAAAGAAACAAAACTACACTTTCAATAAAACCACTAGAAAAGAATACAAATCAAAAAAATCCCATTAATTTTTTTTTCAATTTTCAATTTTTAAGCTTTATGAAAATCTCATTTTTTTCAATTTTAGAGGGAAGTCGGACTTCTATAACTTCCCTATCAAATACGCCACTGCTTCTTTATTATTTTAAATTTCTTTCATTTTTGGATATTCCTAAAATTCTGCATTTTTTCATTGAATGTCACAAATTCTTTACAAATTGATTAAATTCTTCAAGTAGGTAATGGGTAAATCCCGTAATTTCCTTATTTATTAAAATTCTCTTATTTACACAATTTTTAGGATCAAATAAATTTCAAAAAAATTATATTTTTGAAATAAACTTCTTTTCACATGTCTTGCAGTTTTTTATTATTATTATTTTTTTGTAGTATAAAAAAATTACCAATCTTGATTCCTATATTTTTTTTGTAGGCACCTTGTAGATACCTATATAGAAGTCTTTTTGTTTTTTTTTTCTCTTCCATTTCATTTACTCGCTTCTTACGGTTTTATCAAAGGATTAAAAGTGTTTCACCAGCACCTCTTTTCCACACTGTTCTTACTTCCTCTGAGTTTCAATCCCTGATTTTTGTAGAAGGCTTTCGTACTTTATCAATGCATTATTTACTATCTATTACGGCTAAAGCTAAACCGGGTGCAACGATTAATTTTTTTTTTATGTGAATTCTTTAAATTATTTCAATTCTTTAAATTTCTAAAATTACTTAAAATTCCTAAATTTTGAAAATTTCTATAACTGGAATGAAGACGTCTCTAGAAATTAAAAGTTATCAACTTTTTAAAATTTGTTCTTGAATTGAACATTTTTAGAATTTATTCAATTGAATTACCTACACTATTTAAACAAGTTCTGTAGAAAATATCCAGTGCTGTCCTCTATAATTTTTGGATTAAAAATAGTCCGGTACTTTCCAAGTTTCGAAATTTAATTCGATCAGTTAGAAGTCTGGCCCGAAGCACATCTGCACAACTTTGAACTTTTCAAGGCCTTCTCAAATCTACCTCACGTGGCTGTGCTCATAAAACTTGTATAAGCTGCGGTTATACAGATACACCCATTAAAGAGTAATTTTCCACTATCCATTTGTTTCTTATAGTAAAATATTTCACAAGGTGCGAAAAAAATTCGAATCAATATCTTACCCGGTCTAGAAAATAAAATAAAAAACTTTCTCATTTATTATGCCACAAGTCACGCTTAGGTATAAAAATTTCTCTCCTAAAGAAGCTACAGCAGGTAAGTATAACTACACTAAAAAACCACACCTTTAAAATAGGCACTACTTTTGGTGTTACTTTATACGATCGTCTTAAACGTTGAAAAATTTCACCTTTTTAAAGAGAGTAGGTAAATGGCCAACTTACATATTTCAGTTCATCACGTTACCGATTAATCAAACAGAGTTGGACGAGCTGAAAAATGGGATTTATACTTAGAACGAGCTTAACTTACTTTCTCGACAAGAAGTTTAAACTTTGAAACCCTTCAAAAGACATTTACCATCATATTTTTAAGCCAGAAACTAGGTAAATTGTAAAATGGTAGTTTACCCTCTTCAGCGGCACGAGCGCTATCACTGTACTTTATTTATTTATTTTTTTCTTTTTTTACTTTTTAAACTGCCGTAAATTTTGTCTTCTACAGCGAAATTCCTGCAACGAACTGAAAATGTACAAAAGTTTCTTTTTTTTTCATATTATAACCTGTTTCTTAGCTAACTTTTTTCTGCTTCCTTAAAAAAAAAAAAAAAAAAGGAAAAAGGACATTGAAAGTTGCCCGGTAAAAGAAAGAAAGAAAAAAAATTGAATTTGAAATACTTCCTACAGTGGAATACAAAATTAGATAAAGCGAAATTATTACGTTTTGAAGATTCCTTCTAGTGACGATTTGAGTATACAGGGTGTTCCGCAACCAGTGCACTCCCTTCAAGCCACCAATGCTACTACCCAAACTACACATGTGTATGCATGTTTGCCGATCCTCAGATTTGAAGG
>FIZV01000788.1:0-12500 GCA_900050545.1 Trionymus perrisii | reverse complement strand
ATTTTTTTTTTAAAGTTGTTTAGAAAACAGTTGTATTTTTTTAAACATAATTTTTTAAATTTTACTTAAAATTGATATTTTTATCAAAACGTCTATTCAAATCTTGTTAAAACTACAATTTGGAGGATTTCTCTTTAAAAAATTTCAATTTGAATAATTTTTTATGATTTTTTTTTTTTTAAATGGGAAAACTTCACATTGTTTAGAAAACAATCTTGAAAATTTTCAGTTGAAATTCTAGTGAATTTTTTTTAGAAATTTTCAACACAATTCTTTTCAGAAATCTTCTTTAACCCCAAAAAAATCCTTTATTTAGGGGTTTTCATAAATTCGGACATAAAAATACGAGAAGCAACACATGTCCATGTCCACAGGCAAACAATGAAAAATACAAAGACATCCATTTCGAGCCACTCGAACCTCCTCGTACCTTATAACATCTAATGAAACAAAGAGTAATACGCACATTGCGGTACTCGCGAGACTAACGTACCTTTTGCATAAAAACCTACGTACACGTACATCTACAGTTCATGAACATTGTACAATGTACACGTCGTCGCATACATTTAGAGAAGTCGAAAAAATACACGACAGAAAGTGCAATTAATGTACCCACAGGGAGTTCGAATATACTCGTACGTAGATACATAAGGGCTAAAGCAGGTGTAAACCGTACGTGTACACGTACCTAGTTCTTAGCCAGCAACTGGCACGGCGTCCGAAATGCAGAAGAGCAGATGCGAATTGGAAATTATACGAAAAAAGACATCTTTTAGGATGATACCTTCTATACGATGTAGACACTATACAACTTGCTAATGAGGTGGAAGTTCAGAGAGAATTTTTTTTCTAAATAGTAAACGACCGTTGGACGTACAAGGTCGATAAATTTCATATTACAAATAAATCGATTAATAATTTCTCGACCAAAGAAAGTAATTTCCGGTATCCAACGAGCGTAGATTGTAATTACATATGTAACTAGGATATCGATTCGAATTATTGATCGTGGCTGAAATTTTATCTAATCCAGCTCACCCCAAAATAAAAATTTCCTAACAAGGGTTCTCCAAAAGTACGACTACAAAACGCCAGACAGCTGTGAAGATTGAAAGGCGGCGATAATGTAGAATCGGCTTGAAAAATACTTTCATTACTGAACAAAAGGTACTGTCGGTGACGCGTGCCCGAAACCGTAGCCACCCTCGCTTCACTTCGTATTCCTAACCGACAACAATATCACCCTACAATGCCATCGATTACTCCCCCTTTCTGTCGTTTGCTTAGACACTATTTTAAAATAAATTCATTAATTAATTCATAATGCTTGTAGTGTCTTCGTCATTTTTCTTTTTTCGACAATGTGGGCAAAAAAAAAAAATACCCGGCTAGACGTCGCGAATATCTTTTGTCTAAAAGCTATTGAGAAAGGAAAGCAACATCTTCGATGGATTGACAACTCTTCTATTTATGTATATAAGTGGGTATATTTTTTTAAATAGTTATCTAGAGCTTGTGTTTATTTTTGAAATAGAAATGGGAAATGGATTTTGACAATTCTGCAGCTTTGCAATCAAAACAATATCTTGGGTCATTAGTCACAAAGGGAAAAAAATTCCTTCCATGCAATTGCATTGTTATAAAAAAAATTTCATGACTGAATCTTAATCTAGAGTCTATAGCGGAATAAACGAGCCAGGGTGTCATTTTTTTAAAGCTCTCAAATTCGAGGATCCAGTCCTTTTTTGGAAGCTCCATATCTCCGTTCCTAAGGCTGAAAATGAAAAATTTTTCAAACAAAAATTGTAGCTTGAGATACTAAGAATAATTTTGGTTATTACAAAAATTTCGATTGGAACCTTTCCTTCCCTTCAATTTTGCCTAATACGTCAAAAAATTACACTCGGATTTTATTTGTAGAGTTTGCGGTCATCTAAATGGAGGAAAAAATAAGTTCTATGCAAACAGTCGATTTGATTGTAATTAGAAATCTTTTATATCCACACCTAAGCTGCCAAATTAAATTTTTTTTCAACAAACGTTGTAGCTTGAGATACTTGGAATAATTTTAGTCATTACAAAAATTTCGATTGGACCCCTCCCTTCCCTCCAATTTTGCATTTTTTTGATTTTTATACATATTATGGCAAATAAGAAGGAAGAGGCGGGTCCAATCGAAATTTTTATAATGACCAATATTATTCAAAGGATCTCAATCTGCAACTTTTGTTTGAAAATTTTTTCATTTGCGGTCTTAGATACAGAGATAGGGGACTATGAAGATAGAGGTTAGCTTTGCGACTATACTATGAACCAAAAAGCAATGCATAGCAGATGTCAATTTTACTCCAAACCTTCACTTCCACGGTTTATAAATAATCCTCCTCCTCCAAAAAAATCAAAAAAAATCGATGAAATAATTATTTGAGTAGGCCTAACGGTAAGAAAGAAAATATTCTAAAATTTGATCTCATCAATTTCCAAAATTCTAGGCTAAAATTTAGAACACATTGGAGGCGGTCATCATATTATTAGAAGAAACCAGCGATCCGTTATATAGGCTGCTTCTCAAAACCTTTAAGAAAAGGGCACGTGGTAGATAATCATGCAATTAACAAACATCTGTCGATAGCACGAATGTTACGAGTTCAACCAAAAAGTACATAAAAATATGTAAATTATAGCTGAAAAAATGTATCTGTTTATCCAACTGATAAGTTCACCAGTAAATGCATCAAAAGCCCTTAAGTATTAGTACATAATAAACAGCTGTGTACATGGTAAGTTCGTAAGCTACAACACTTGCATATACCAGCGTTGAAATCTCCGAAACGTCGAGAATTACAAGATCGATGAAAGGGGGTAAAAATTTAAGATGAAAATTTGACAAATAAAGAACTCACGTAGTATCAGCTCGCGCAGCCACAGCGGAAGCTTGCATTCGATAATAGGAAGAATAACTCATAGTGGTCAACTCGCAATCACGATAGAGAAAAAATAATAAAAATTTTAACACAAACAAAGAAAACGCGACATGCGTATTACGAGATAGCAAAATAAACAACGAAATAAAAATTCACTATAATCGTACTCGTCTCGCGGCACCAAAATGATTAAAAAGATAATGATACGTAAAATAAAACGAGTTCGAATTAACGGCCGGATGAGACCTTGAAAATGACTAAATGAAATAAAATTACATCTTAGGCTCGCGTTTGGAGTCTTCTTCGCGGAGAATCGCGACCATCGGTGGCTTTTCACCACCGCCAAAGAACAGCTGATGGGTAATATTGAAATTTTCACCGCATCGCTTTCGACAAGCGACGACGACTGAACTGAATGAGTCTTCTAGTTCGATGCTATGGAAAACCGGATGAAGTAGAAGACATGTCGCAATACTAACGCGTTATACATTAAAGTACCCATTTCTCATAGAGAGAAAGACAGGAACTAAAAGGAAGAGGCGAAGAGAACCGAACAACAGATTGGGAGCGATTAAATTCAAAGGGGAAGAGGGTACTGGCTGTAACTTTACGCAGTAAATAGGGTGCAGTTGTTTCACCATTGAAAGCCAGGTGCTACCACCTATTGCTGCGTACCTATTATACCATGGCTTGTAGCCTCCTCTGTGTACCCTACATCATTTCAAAATTTTCATCATCTGTTTGCCTCCTCCTCTTTTTCATGTACATCTCTGGGAAGCGATCGTAAAAAATATACAGGGGTGAAATACAAAAAGTTTTGACTCCGGAGCGTATAACATTTACAAGTGCAAATTCACTGATCGTTCGAGTGTAGCTGATGCATAATTTAACCATAGAGGGTACAGTTTTGGACATGGTGAAAATCCTATCTTTAAACAAAGGCTTGCAAAAGAAAGGGAAAAGGCTGCATAAGGTTACTCATTGAATTAGTCATGCAGTTCTTGCCTCAATTTTGCACTTATTTATCGTTTTTTTTTCTGCTTCGGATCACATCCTATATTTTACCGCGAACTGCATTATCGAAATAAAAGCACAATAGTTTTTCAAGAAAAAATTGAGTCCTATCCCATTCGAAATACCAGAAGAATTCAAAATTCGACTGCATCGAGTTCTAAGCATGCCTACAAGGAAACTATCAAATCTCCATCAATTTAAATTTCTAATTGGGTTTTCTAATGATTAAAACATGAGACAAAGACCTAAGCCGAAATAACAAAATCAACTAGGCTACCAGTGCCATGAACCAAAAACAAAACGACCAATCATTTTTAATTCGATAAATCTTGAAAGGTAATTCTGAATTTCATCTATCTTTATTATATCGCACGGTCATAATTTTCACGCTTTTGGATCCAGGGAATTGCAAGAAAAATAAAAATCAGAAGGGCAATTCAGATAAATGACATAATGCAATGCTTATGGTAATGAATTCAAGTAATATGTATTTGTTTTCAAAATTCCGAAAAAGCAGAAAAAAATTTCCGACGGAGTGAATAAAACTGTATCGTAGGATTGAATTCTGCAAGTGTTTACTGCATACAAAGTAAACAAATGATACCGATAGTAGATCATTCGATGAATCGAAGTCTAACCTAATCTTAATCGCCTAATCGCAAACCTTTCGAAGTATGCAGATAATCAAATACTATCAATAACATTAATTAGTATACAATTTATTATACCTTGCTGAATACATGAGAAAACAACTAGAATAGTACTTAGGCATCAATAAACATGATACATTTTTATGTTAGAAATCACATACCTGCATTTCCCGGACATGATTATGTCAATGGAGATGATGAAATAATTACATTTTCAATCAAACGATCAATCTTCTTAGCGAACTGTACGATATTCACAACAATTATTACATGAATTAAAAACAGAAAATGTGTTTATCGAACTCGTGATTTCAAATGTGATATTTGTTCCTGATTGAGGAACAGGCTTAAGAAATACAGTGGAAGATTCTTTAATTTTGGAAACAATACGTCGATGAAAAGAAAAACTGATAATTTTAAGGAAAAACAAACTAATTAATTGAAAAACTAGATTAATACCTTTGTTTTTTCTTTTTTTCCGATACACAAGTGGAATTTTCAAGATTTCAGTTAGATTAAAAACAAACTCGATTTGTGGGGGTCTATTCCTTTGACGAGCATGTGAGCAAGGCCTTGTTTACCTTTTTGCGGCATGATGATTGTAAAAAAAAATTACGGTAATTACGATTACGTAATCTTCTTTTTGAATTATTGATTTTTTTGTCTGTAAAAAGTTGATTGTAGTTATAAAAGAAAAGTTTTAATTTTATTTAAAAATAGAAATCAAATAAAACTCAAAGAAAATTCAGGAATATTCCATGATACGATAAAATCGAGATAAATTTGAAACTCGTTTACCAGAATTGTTTTTTCAACTTTTAAATCATCCATGCTGGCTGAAATTTATTTTGAAAAAGCGCAAAGACAGGCAAAGACAAAAAGTCAGCAAAAAGTTTGTTTTTTCTGAACTTTGAAAGTTGAAACTCGACGAAACTCGAAAGCTCGAATTTCGAAATTTCTTCAAAATTTTAAAATCTTACAAATCTAAGAAAAAGTTGAAGTTCAAGCTACACGAACTTCAAAATCAAAATCTGAACGACAGGACGAATGAACGAGGGAATAATTAATTCCCCATTATTTTGAAATTGATTAGTTTGCTCGATTTAAAATTTCGTTTCTTCTGTTATCCTTATCAGTCGTTTCAAGTTTTAGAAAATCTATAATTTTAATTTGTAGCTGTGAGAATTCATAAATATTTTTCATACTTGCTGAAGAATTTTGATCACTTCCTGGTTAGTATGTTTTTGGTGCAAACATTTTTTCAGTGGCTACATCTACAGAATTTATTTCTACCCTATATTTTACCTGAAAACATCTTTAAATTTAAAAATGAATTTCACTTCTCTTATATTGGTGGAGCATCGTAGCTGTCTCATAAAATTTATTAAACGATTACAAACCCTCGCGAGTTCAAGTTACCTGAAAAATAATGAAAATCAGAACATCATCAAGGCTATTCAACAGAATACAGAAATAACAAACAGTCATCTTACACCTGAGATTAAATTACATCTCATTTCTTCAGATATTTCAACTAGGAGTACTTCATTTGAATTAGGAAACTACAGCAATGATGATCCATTCTGGGGATTTTATTGGCCGGGTGGCCAAGTTTTATCGAGGTTACCTACAATCCTATTTTTACAAGGTTCTGATTGAACTATTAATTAGCTAAAATGAAGAATAATATGTTTTCAGATATATATTAGACCATGCAGAATTTTTCAAAGACCAGAGTATTGTTGATATTGGATGCGGATGTGGAGCAACTGCAATCGCAGCAGCGAAATCAAATATTAAAAAAGTTATTGCTAATGATACCGATCATAGTATGTAATGTACAACTACCTATATCCACCTTCCTAGTAATCGACCATTCCTTACCTATTTTAATAATTTTATGGTAATTAACATACCTTAATCATTAAATTTTTTTTTCCAGTTGCATGTGTTGCGACAGCCATGAATGCTGACATAAATAACGTAAAATTGGAAATATTACATGGATCTATTTTAGAGGAAAAAAATATTCCATGGGATTGCATTTTAATGGGTGACATGTTTTACGAAGAAATGCAGTCGTCTCGTACGATAGATTGGTTAAATCAACTTTACGCCCAAGGGAAAAAAATTTTAATCGGCGATCCCAGTAGATTACCCCTTCAAAAATATCAGGCAAGGAAGAATTTTCAATTAATAGCGGAATATAAGTTACCATTACATGTAACTAGGGAAAATCCTGGATTTGCTTACGGTTATGTATGGTGTTATAGTATATGAAATTTTTTTCAAAAATACCTTTTTTTTGTTTCATAATTTGTAACCAGTTTTTTTTTTGTTATTAAAAAAATGAATTTTCTGATTTTTTTTTTTTTCAAGCCCACCGAATTTCACAAAATTTTCTTATGATTCATGACTGCCTAAGAAGATTGATGTGCTGCAAATTCAGGATTCTAATTAATTTTACTTTGTAATAATCTCATACACTCTGCGTATTTTAAAATTTTGGTCATACCGAAAACCTATTAATTATGAAGTATATAGCGTTTAGAGGGAAATATTTTATTCAACAGAGGCTCAATCTCAAGTTGGCACGAATGATGCATACTTCAACAAACGCATACACTACAGAATTACATAAACACTATTTGGTCAGTTCAAAAAATCAATATAAAATCGATTTAATCAAACGATACACCAAGATTTCATTCGATCATTTGACACCTGAAATAGGTTTGCATCTTATTACGAAAGATAGTGAAGCATGGTCATGGGAGCAATCTGAAATTAGGTTGAATGATCCATTTTGGGCGTTTTATTGGCCCGGAGGACAAGCATTAACCAGGTAACGTTGATTACGTTGCACTACTTGGCATGCATTAATCAAGAGCAATAATGCTTAAAAGATGAGAGATGACTCCTTTGTAGGTATATTTTAGATAATCCAAAAGAATTTGAGAATGAAACGATTCTTGACGTCGGTTGTGGAAGTGGAGCTACATCGATCGCAGCTGCTCGTGCCGAAGCTCTCAAAGTAGTAGCTAACGACTGTGATATTGGTATGTGAATGTACATACAAATAAAATTTATGTTTTCATTACTAACGTAGTATTAATTGACCATTGCGTTTTTTATCTTCAAATTACCGTAGGTATACCTTTTTTTCCTTTTATTTTATAGATTCCTGTATTGCTACGGCTTTAAATGCTGAACTGAATAATGTAAATTTAACAATTACTCAAAAAAATTATATAGGAGATGTGAATATTCCTTGGAGTTGTATTTTAATCGGCGATATGTTTTACAATGAGGAATTATCTTCTGTGATTTTAAAATGGCTAGAAGATTTACGTTCACGGAATAAGAAAATTTTTATTGGAGATCCTGGGAGATTGGATGAGAGAGATGTCAAGTTTAAGAACAATTTCAAAATATTACAGACATACCATCTAAAAGAGAACATGTTTATAGAAGGTGAAAACTTTTCGTCTCCAAATGTGCTAGCATTTTATTAAGAAGATATTTTTAAATAAAATATTACCATTTTAAAAATCTTTATTTTTCATCTGATTCTGCTCTGACTCTGAAATTTGAATATGAGTCAGTTTCAACTTTCAGTACCTAGGTCCAAGATGCATTGATGAAATTTGTGTTTATTAGCTGCCTTGCCAGGAACATAGTTGAATCAACATGATTCCTCTTACCTTTGTAAATAAAGGTAAATAAGTATCAATAGTGAGTACCTCAGATTGGATTCACAATAAAAATTAGAATACATCTTCATACTTTGGCCAATTAATTCATATTCATATTGGATATTACGAAAAAAGGGAGAAATCTTTGGGAAAATATGAAAAATAAATAAAGATTTCTTTTAAATAATAAAAATAAAAATTCGTAGGGCAATGTTGAACTTTTCCAAACTAACTACTTACTACCTTATTTTTCTTCAAACAGGCAACATTGTTATTGTAAACAAACTAGCAAACGCACCATGCAATAAAGTCTAAAAACAATATTTTTCACTTTCCTTCAAAAATTTTTCGTTTTCTCATTTTTCTGACAAAATTCGTATTTCGTTATAAGTGAAATTAATCGAAGAATTAGAAATAATCGTCGCAAAATTGTTACCGTTGTTTCTGCCGACAGTCTTTCAGTGTTCATATTCTCTTTGTTTGATCGCTCATGACTCATTTTTCATATTAATAGGTGGATTCTAATTATTAAAATTTTTACATTTTCCTTCGTAACACAAAGATGTTGATCAAAGTGAAGACTCTCACCGGTAAAGAAATAGAAATCGATATCCAGCCCACTGACAAAGTGGAACGCATAAAAGAACGAGTAGAAGAAAAAGAAGGTATTCCTCCTCAACAGCAAAGATTGATTTTCTCCGGCAAACAGATGAACGATGAAAAAACCGCTCAAGATTACAAAGTACAAGGAGGATCCGTGCTACATTTAGTTTTAGCTCTGCGAGGAGGTGAAATAATCGTATAACGCCTACATCATAACCTCATCTCATTTTCAAGGATTCCGGTACGTTTCCTTTTTCCAACTTGGAAAAAAATGGTATTCCTGTGGCTTGCCATCGAAGTAATATATTTTGTGTATTTTCAGGAAATGTATTCCGGCTTTATTACTAGTCATTCATTCCGGTCAATTAATGTAATATTTTTCGAAACGTTGAGAATATCTTCATCTGAAATAACGTTTGTTGATTCAAAGAACGCTTACATCTGTTCTAAAACCACATCGTGTTTTAAAGGCTGTGTTAAATTTTCGTCGCCGAAGTAAGTAGGCCTATGTACTGTTGTCTCTTGCGATAAATTCAACGTGTTGGTTAGGCTTGAAATGTATTTGTCGATTTATGTATTATGTTATGTTTCCATATAAGTAAGATCATCAACAACGCATTTGTTGTGAAACACGCGTAAACCTAAAGACCATTTTTGTTTTGTTTTGTCTACTATCGATATGCTTTGAAGTATTTTCTAAACTTTTGCGAAGTTGAACTATAAAATTATATATTACCGTGCTACAACTTTGAAATTATATTCTAATTATCTGTTTTCATTTTAAAAATCTTTTATAAAGTTTCTTTCGAATTTAATATATAATTCAACGATACGATCAAAGCATTTAATTATACTGCGGAATGAATGACTGAAAATTTGTGTATTGTTGTATATTTAATAATAAAACTATTTGGCTACTTTATTATTTCGTGGTATTTAACATTACTTAACTTGTGCTAAGTATTGGTCATTTTTTAAAATGAAAAACCTAATGCAGGTAGCTAGGTACTGTACTCGAGCGTCAATGGTAGATTATTCATGACTCTTCGATGTATCGCTCATTTGAAGAAATTAATCTTCAAATGTTTCGACAGATGGCGGTAAGAATATAAAAATATACAGTGAACACTGAACTGGTAATCGTCAGGTTTTTAACTAACTGCTGAACTGGAAATTGTATCTTCAGAACTTCCTGATTTACTAAAAAAAAAAAAATCGTAATTTTTTCATCTAATTCATCTGATACAGGTTATGAACCCGATATGATATCAAAGCAACATACTGAAATTGAATTCCAAAAACAAGATTCACCTATCTACATATGATCTAATAAAAACAAAATAGTTCTCATTAAAATTCTAAAACAAAAAATAGAAACCGAATTTGAAATTTTTATTGTCATCATTGATTCGATAAATACTCAAGTCTGTGAAAATGATCATTCATTTGAAAAGTTACGTAATTACATATAATATTTTCGGACCGGTTCTATTCATCTTGAAACTTTCTCCGACTTTGCCATCATGCATAGATCAGCACGTTGGTAGACTCGTTAATTAGGAGATATGGAATTTATTCGTACAACTGCGAGTTGTGAGTATAAGTAGACGTCGAGAATATCGTGAAAATAAAACAGGATGTTTAGTATAAAATGATTTCGCTTTTTGAATTTGAACTTCGAATCTTTAATCAAGTTTAGCGAGCGAATATTTTCAAGGTACTTGTTTAAATTCAAAAGTGTTCAAATGTATTTTTATCGATAAGTTTCAAGGAAAGTCACGAGAAGAATTGCACGCCACTGAAGTATTTCCAATACGTCGATGAATAATGCAAAAATACAGAACTTTTTATCAGGTCGAATATTTGAAACATGAAATAAATGATTAATTAAAAAATATATGTGAATATGTAATTGTTCAAAAATAATTATTACCTACCTACGAAATAAGAAAATGAAAAAATGTTATCTCGTCAAATAATTAAACCATCAATTTTGTCTTTATGAAGACAAAGAATAAGGAGTTACGTGCATTTATTTTTTTCCTTTTTTTTTGTGTAACCTACGAGTTAAATGAGAGAATGATTTGAGATTTCCTTAAGGAATTTATTCAGATTTTTATCCAAAAAAATAAATAAAAAATTTTGCTCCAAAGAATCCGAAAATTTAGTTTCAAAAAAAAAATGAAAATACCTAGGTACTTATTTATACTCCAAAAAAATTTGAACTCTTTCCAAAAATTTAAAAAGTATTTTTACTACAAAAATTTAGTTATTACCAAAAATTTGAGAACTATTCTTTGAAAAAAAAATGAAAGAGTTTTTACATACCTAAGTATGTATTTTTTTACTTCAGACGAATTAAGGAAATTAGATATTTTGTAATTGAAGAAAGTTCAGATATCTTTTTTCTCCAAATGGGTGTTTAAAAAATATTTTTAGGTTCTTGCAAAAATGAGAAATTTTTAAAAAGAAGTTTGAAAGCTTTTCAGCTTTTCTTTTCTTTAAAAAAAAGTGAGATAAAAAAATTAAGGTTTTATTCTCAAAAAATTAAGGGGTTTTCCTTCTTTAAAAACAAGACCTTATTCTATCCAAAAAAGATACTTTCTCCTCCCGAGAAATTTGAAAAATATTTTTACCCTCCCCCTCCCTCCATCATTCCCAAAATAATTAATACAAAGATTCTTTCCCTGCAAAAAATTGAAAAAAATTACTTCAAAAAATCAATGAAAATTTTCTAAAAGTTCATTTTTTTTAAAACAATAAGAAAAAAAAATTACCTATTTTTTCAATTTAAAAAAAAAATGAGGAAATTTTTGCTGACTTCAAAAAAAAAAATCATAATTTTACTAAAAAAAAAAATTAGAAATAAAATTTGAATTTTTTTTCAGAAATTACGATTTTTGAAATTTCTGACAAAAACCAAAATTTCTTCTCCAAAACAATATGGTAGGCTTTCCTCCAAAAAATAAAAAATAAAATCATCTTAAAAAAATAAGTATTAAGTACACATAATTTAAATTTTCTTCAAAAAAATAAAAAACTTTATTCCTTAAAGAAATTAAATGTTTATTTTTCAAAAAAATTCAGATAAAAATTTTTGAGCTTTTTCTGTCTTAAAAAAAAAGAAAGTGAAGAAGTTTTTTACGACTCCAAAAAAATTGAGATTTTAATCCCAAGAAAATTCAGATATTTTTTTCTCTGGACATAAGCCAATGAGGAATACTTTGATTCTTGATAATTAGGACATTTTGATTACTTACCTATTTCTTAAAAAAAGAAATTTGAAATAATAGATTTTTCTCCACAAACTGAGATTTCTTATAAATATGCTGACTCCAAAGAAATAAGAGTTTATTATCCCAAAAAACTTCTAATATTTTTTTCTAAAAAAAATAAAAAAAAATTGAAAACATTTTAGAAATAAAACTAAGATTTGAAACAACAGATTTTTTCTACGAAAAATAGAAAGGCTTTCTTCCAATAAATCAAAATATTTTATCTAGTGGCGAATCTGAGAGGAAAAATAGGTGGAAGTCAGAAAGTTGATACATTAATGCGTCACTTTTTCAAAGGGGGAGAGGGCTGTGTTACCCAACAACTATTTATTTTTA
>FIZV01000780.1:0-14314 GCA_900050545.1 Trionymus perrisii | reverse complement strand
TCATAAAACAATAAATTTTTTTAAAAATTATACATGAAATATCTTATTTTTGTTGCGAAGAGCCCCCCCTTGAATTGCTGATTGGCTACGCCACTGAAATAACATTTAAAATTCCAACAGGAAAATCACTGGAAAAAAAATTTGGGAGTAGGGAAATTGAAAATTTTTTACAATCGTTAAAATTTTCCTAATTGTTCGAGTTGTGCAGCTGCAAAAAATCCTTAGAATAATCGCTGATAAATATTTACGCCAAAATACCAACATTCTCTCTGAAATGATCTTATCTGTCCACAGCTGGAAGTATTCACACCAGCAGAGGATTCGGAGGCTACACACAACCCAGCTGCGAGCCACCTTGGTCGCACTTGAGATTTCTAGGGCCAACGATCACATCTGCATTCTCCCTGACTCTGCTATGGAGCTCGGCATGCATTCTGCATTGTATTCTATTGCGAAACTCGTTCAAAGCTCTGTCCACCTCGGAAGATTTGACTATACTGTCTGTAGTACTAATGTCGCTCACGTTAATTACTTTATTCGCCGCAGCTCTGGTTTTACGCATCGATTGCATTTATGATCCGGACTGACCAGGGGTGTGCCCGGAACCGACACCGGGCATTAGTATTATTGGCGTCGGTACATCTATGTCTACCGATAGAATTGGTCGAGTGGCTTGGATAGCTTGAGACGAAAAACATTTTACAAGTTCGAAGAGATCGTTACTCTACAACCTTTTTTTTTTATTATTCGTACCTAAAAGTAGTAAAAAATAATGTTCGGTGGCGGATTTTTTCCACAGGGAGAGGCACATTAGCTCGGTAACGAAAATTTAATTAATTTCTCAAACTAGACTAAATATTTTTCTGAATTGAGATGTCTGCGCTAAAAGAAAATGCGTTATAATTTATTCCTCTTTTTGAATTGGAAATTCACGTTATTAAAAGAAATGATTAAACTCTGTGCCTTCCCTCGAACGATAGAATAGGAAATCCGCCATTAATAATTTCGTTGTATAATTATCGTGTATTTTACGACCGTATTTTTCTATTTCATTTCCTTTTTATTCAAATTTAAATACCTTTTTAAAAACGTTGTAAAAACATTCTGCTGTGTACATATTTTAAACCTTCACCAATTAACATTAAATCATCTACCAGTGTTCTTTTTTACCCGCATCCAGGTATACGTTTTCAAGAGTCTTAACGACTATCGAGGTATGTATTGGTATCGACTGATGAAGATTATCAAACGCAATATGCTCGTATAGCTAATCAGCTATTTAAGCAACGTGTACAAAATACAAACATAGGAACGGAAATACAACGAATAGCATAGGTAGTTTTGCTTATCGAATAGTTGCTCTCACAAATACGATAGGTAATTAAAAGATAACAACAGCCGTACAAAATTCACTTTATCGATGAATTAAAAATCTTATCAACACTGTTCGTACCAAGTAATTTATTCTTTTGAATTTTTTCTAAAAATTTCGTCAACTTATTCAATTCCAATTACAATCCCACAACCTTAAATTTTCAAAAAAAAAATATAAGCGAAAAAATGATTCAATTTTATGAGAGAGAGAGAGAGAGAAAGGTAGATGCATTATTCGATTCTCAATTTCAAAAAAAAAAAAAATCTAGATCAAAATGAATAAAAGATGGTGGTTGAAGGGGGATTACCTGCATTTCTTGAATCTTTTCAAAAAATAAAATTTTCAAACTTTCCAAAGTATTCCATGTTGGGTATACGTAGATTTTAATTTCAATTTCATTTCCAAACTTCAAAAATTAAATCGTGATTTAAATAAAATATTCGATCTAGAAAAAATTCACCTCCCCACGAAACTTAAACCATAATTAAACAAGAAAAATATTAATATTCCAAAATTATTTTTCAACTATTAAAATTGAATCGAGATTTTAAAAAAAACTACGATGTTGGAAAAAATTCACCTCCCCATGAAATTGAAGCAATAATTAAGCGCGATAAAACACGTACGAGTGGAAAATTTTCAACACAAAAAAAGGTTTCTTATCACATTGGGTCTAATTGTGAATACAATACAACATGCCACCCGTGATGTCATTAGTCTAGTATCTGCCATATGGCGTGGAAAATATCACAATATACATATTTTAACGAACGCATTGTTGACATGTTGGAAAAACTCGGTATTTTTTTCAAACCAAAGTACATAAACGAGTATCTGCGTTTAATAAAGGATGTAAAACCCTACCCGGGCTGATGTTTGTTAAAAATGTACATAGAGTCTAACATTTTAGGAATAGTAATCACACCTTGACTCTGGTAAAAGGGCACTAAGAATACGACAGTTAAATAAGTTATGCACGTTGCGTTGTATGCACAGTTGTTCGATACAACGCACACGTTTAAACTGTAGACGCGATAAAATAAAATACTGGTATGTTCGTTGGTTTAACGACCAAATGAATAATTAACAAAAACACATGTTACATCGTGAACGTTACCACATTGGATGTCACGGCATTGTAAATTAAAATATTGTTAAATGGTACGTACTGACTGGTTACCAATTTAATAATCTCGTGTGCAATGCAACCTCCTGAAACGAAAAATAAGAAACATGTCAGTTGTGTAAAAATAACTTAGCGATAATTCAACAATGGGGGTTGATCCCTCATACCTAGAAATGCGGAAACTGTATGTAATTCTGCTCCACCGTATCGACAAAATTCATGGATAACATCATCTTTCATTACACCGCCACAGCCTATCTCGGCTAACAATTTCGATAAGCAAGTCTAAAAGTAGATTGCATTGTTAATAGAATGGTCGGAAATACCCTTGATACGGGTACATAGAGATACGATAAACAGACAAAGATCATGTCTACTTTCATGTTCTTACCTTTAGCTTGACAATATCTGGCTCTACGTGATCGTCCAATTCACCAGGATATTCCTTAAATTCGGTGTAAAATCTTTCGATACTTCTGAGAATCACGTAAAAGTCCATCATACTGTCAGGGTCTTCGAGTTGCGAAGCTAAACAAATAAAAAAATACATTAAATATAAAATGAAAGCAACTTGTACGAATCTTTTGACGAGTAAAACAAAAGAAAAAATACAAATGATTTTAGAACATAAAACAAAAGAAATTCGTGCATCTTTTTTGGAGGATAAATCAAAAGGCCCGAGTTATTATAAAAAAGGAAGAAAACAGATGAAAACCAACCAATATAGGACGAATTGTAGACACGATCTTTATACTCGGATTCGATGAAAGAAGTACGGAGAATTCGTAGATCTGATGCGTGCTTGCAAAATAATTTTACGTCTTGTTCTGAAATTGATTCTGGAGACTGATTCAATTGACGTAGTAACTGTTGAGCACGTTTGTATACAGAATCTGCATCTTTCGAAGCTTTCTCCCTGTATCTGTGAATGAAATACAACACGTTAATTTATGGCATCCGTTAAATACTACACAGCATGTACAAGTGTACATACATATTACATACGTATGTCCTTGTCTACTTGATCTAAAACGTTATCGGTTATACTCACATTTGTTGTAAATTAACGTAGCTCTTTGTTTCGGCAGTCATATCGGGTAAAATTCCACGAACTGGCAAACATTTTTCTTTTTCCAAAAAATCTTTCAACGCACGTGCCATAATCCAGAACGGTTTACTCTGAAGATGGAAATGAAACTATGTCAAACTACGAATAAACTCGATAGATTATATCAAGAACACAAGTATTCATTACGTTGACGGTTAAATTAACACATTTATCGTCGTTTAGGATATTTTCAATTTCATTCGGAATGGGAGTAGAAGTAATGGCAAAATTAACAGCACGCAAAGCCTCTTCGAAATTCTCTTCATGGTGCGGTATTCCATTATCGTCGAGTTTCATTTCTAACACACAAAAAAACACGATTAAGTACGTAAAACGAAATAAAGCATAATTAAAGTACAAAAAATTATTACTTTTTCTAATCAACTCCTTGAAAGATTCCTTTTCCTTGTAATTTTGCGGATACTTGCCATTGATGTGGTAATACTCTTGCATACATTTATATAAAATTACCACATAAGGGACATGAGCGTGATCTTTTAGTTCCATCGAGTCCAAATCGTACGAGTCGAGATGTTCTTTCAATGGCGCAAACGGTTGAATAATTCGTAAATCTGGATTCTGGTTATCGGGATGTGATTCGATAACCGTATGCTCTTTGACTTGTAATCTAACCATGCCGGTGAAACCATAACTTCGACAGATAATCAACGGAATATTCAAATCCCATAATTTGGAAGATAATAAACCAATCTCATGCTCGGACAAAGATGTCCCAACAACGACCGAGAAATTATTGAAAAATGATGGATTATTGTTCAATATCTGATGTAAACTTTCGTCAATTACGTCACCGTGCACGTCTGGATTTAATTCGAGTAAGAATTGAGCGGCGACTTCGGCTCTAGATTTCCCGATACTTTCCATGTCGAGAAAAAAACTGTTCAACATAACGAGCGTATTAGCATTGTTAAACCTATTTGCTATTCTTTTCATAGAACTTACTTCGCGCCGACGTCTTCCTCTTGAACTTTACCACCGTCGATGATCGTAAATGAACCGATACCGGGTAAAACCAACGACTTTAAAATTTCAGTACCGAGCGAAGTAGCGTTTATAACACAAATGTGAGCATTTTCTAAAGCTTGTTGCCCGTGATCGCCCCATAATCTGTATGAAAAATGAAAATGCCGGTATTGAATATTTTAAGATTGCTCTCTCGACACGAAGTTTAGTAATTTAAAAATGTGAATATACCTGAGCTGACGATCGTATTTTTTATTCTTTTCCGATTGCTCGGGTGATTTAGGCGACATGGAATCCATGCTATTTCGAAAAACTTGAACGACAATGGGATTAGGTACTAAGAAAATTCAATTCGTTTACCTTAGCGTTGAAACTTCGAAAGTAATAAGCACATCACTGAAACTGGAGAACAAAACACTACCTCAAACACAAAGCAAAAACAGTCAATCACAATGACAGTCTGATAGAAGACTATGAACTAAAGTCCACGACCATCGAACCATCAAGCGGCAGCAAGACCATTATACGGTGAAATTCAACTGAGAAATGATGACTGATTTGACGATTTAACGACGAGCGATATGAAGTCCGGAAGTCGGAAAGTGCTGTCATCGTTGTTGGATTCGGAATAATTCGGATTAATTCGGATTCGTAGAGCGCTCGCTCTACACACACACACGCACACAGAGACGGACATTGGTGACGTCACTAATGAAACATCGAAATCGAAAATATTTTTGAAACTTTTTTCCTGGATTGGATTTTATTTTTATCGTCGAACGTCGAATACCTGAAATTCTGAAACAGGTATTGGTATGGTATTTAAAAATACAATTCTTTGTAGTGAAAAATATACCTTGGAAAATAATTTAATCTGTAAAAAATAAAAATTCTTCTTAAAAACTTAAATACAATAATTGGAGCTTTTTCGGATTTTTTGTTTTGTGGAGAATTGTCATCATGTCATGTCATTCATCCAACTTTCGAGTTTCGAATAATGGTTCCGAACTATCCAGAAGAAATTAAATAAAATTAAACAGCGACGATATTGATAGGTGGATACATAATTTTTTAATTCGTGTTACAAATAAATCGACGTGAATGAATTTGATTGATAATAAATTTTAATTCCATGAATTCGAAAAATAACTTTATGTAAGCTATCTAACTACTACATTAGTTTTGCATGCATTTGATGATAAATCGTATAACCTTTTTTCCTTTTTCGATTTAGTGCTATCGCTTTCGAAGTCGGCTTATTCCCTTAGTAAATTCCTTAAAATGCAATTGATTTGTTAAATTTTGATTCGAAGTATCCTTTAAAGACCTAACAAATTGAAAAATGCGTTATCTTGTTTCCATACAATCGCACAGCTTGAAAGTGTGTACGAATTATATTGTAAGTGCTGTTTACCTTTTACAAAGTATTCTCATCTGTTTTACTTTATTGATAACTTCCAAGTAGAATGCTACCTATAAAGATATCTTAAATATTTATCGTATCACCTAGTAAGTTTAATTTTGTCTGTTTACAGTTGCTTAGGTAAAAATGACCATTCTACAGATGAGAGATACTGATGAAGAAACAAATCAACCTCCTGCGAAAAAAGTTCGTATCTCTTCATCACGTTGCAAAGAAGAAAACAATCGAAGAAGTGTTGAAGCCTGGCTAAATAATGCAAATAACGAAAGATTTATAGACGAGTGTCAAATGCCAGTAGGACCGGGTAATTTGCGAAATGTTATTTTAATTCCCTGCGATGCAGATAAACTAACGTATAGTTGAATTTTAGGTAGTACTATGGTTAACGGATATGGGTCGAACGACCCATTTCATCTTGCGCATAATCAAAGATTGCCCGAAGAAAATGGATACGGGGATTCCATAAACCCTATTGCACCCTTATTAAATCTCGGAAATACGTGTTTCTTAAACAGCGTCTTGTATACGCTACGTTTCGCACCGTCTTTTTTACATAAGCTACATCACTTGTACACGGATTCCATTTCGTTTAACAAGCAGCTAAACGCAGCGAAGGTGAGAATTATTCAAATCAAACACCTATTTGAGTATAATAAATCAACTCGACGTTTGGTTTTTAAATTTGTACTCGTAGAATGATAGAGCTTGCTCGCTGGGACGAAATCCGGGAAAATCAGCAGTTTCGAACACCTCAAGTGATTCGGAGATAAAAACTCAAGCTCTAATTTCTAAACTTCACAATGTGTACGCGTCACTATGGTCAAACGAATACAAAGATCGTATGGACCCGATTCAACCTCTCAATTTTTTACACGCGTTGAGGTAAATATAACGAGTAATCCGGTGTAAGATTACGTTTCAGTCGAACTAACACCGAGTGGGGTACTTTTGCAGGGACGTGAACCCCATTTTTGAAGGGAATCATCAACACGACGCCCACGAATTACTCGTCTGCCTTTTGGATACAATTCGAGAAGCTTGCGAAATCGTTTATCAGCAGAATTCTATTCTTGAAAGACAACCATCGCAGTGTCCCTCTTCGTCAGTGGGTTCTGGAATCAAATCTTGCGTCCGGAAGTCGCTGAAGCTTGGTCGAGTCATGAATTATGATAAAGGATCGAATTGTTTGAGGGAAAATTACTCAGGTATGGGTTTTTTTGAATGCAAACTTTGTTGAACTTCATCTTCTACTGGTGTTTTTCCTTTTTTTTTGTACAGATAGTGATATGCGCAAGTACATGATCAACGACGATGTCGCTAAAGACGATTCGGATTCCGTTTACGCGGAAGAACGTTACGATGGATCAAACCAGGATACCATTTTTGAAGATTTTCAAGGCGTTTCCTTACTCCGAACAATGTGTCTGGAGTGCGAAACGGTTACCGAACGGAAAGAGACTTTTTGTGATATTTGTGTACCAATTAAATCGGAATTGGATTACGGTAAGATGCGGATAAATCTCTAATCATTGGCGTAATAAATTATTCGAAAATAATTCTCGATTATGATTGTTCTAGACGATGAAGAATCCATGAATCGTTTGTATCAATCGCTCATCGTCACTGAAGAATATCTCATCGGTTGTAATAAGTACTTGTGTGAAAAATGTGCACGTTACAACGAAGCTAAACGTTGTGTACGATACGAAAGGTTACCCAGGCTTTTGACGTTGCATTTGAAACGGTTTTCTTCCGGATTCGGGTAATTATTCTGCCTCATTTGCATCTTTTTGGGAAAAAATCGAGCTACACCCTGGAAAATTTCTGAGTTGCTGGCCCTACTCGTTTTAAAAAATATTAAAGTATCTGTAAGGACTAATGACAACTTCTGCAGTCGTTTTCATTCGATTAATTCGCAAGAGTGTTTTTACAACATTTGCTCATTCTCTTTACAGGTCGTCAGTCTCCAAAGTAAACGACTACATGCCGACGCCATTCACTCTATCGTGTTTTTGCGAAAAATGCCAAGAAGCTGAGCTCGGTCAGGAAGATCCACCTCATAAATACCTGTTATACGCGGTCATAATGCACCTGGGTGCAACGCTGGCTTCTGGACATTACGTGGCCTACGTCAGAACCTTCGATAACCCTCAAGATTACGTTTATTGTATCAAAGACAAGCCGAAAACGTCGAGTTTATCTCGAGGTTACAGTATTAATTCGGTTTCTCAAAATACCACAGCCACCAACTCGAACTCGATGCACGAAAAATCCAGCTCGATTATGAAATATTTTAAATTTAAAAAATTATCTTCCAAGTCCTTTTCTAACGGTAGCAACTCGTCAGGAAATCCCAAAGATACAGATTTTCGAAGAGAACGCGTTAAACCGACTTGTAAAGGAGCCGATTGCTGCTCGATTAGGTTACGAGCTATTCCCAATGATCACGAAAATACCGTTTGGTTAGAATGTGACGACGAATCTATTAGAATTATTACGACGGAAGACCTGAAAGAAATGTTAGCGCCGAAACCCAGCACTAATTCTGCGCTGACGCCTTACTTATTGTTTTACACGAAAGCTTGAACTAATCGTGCATTGTAATCGTGTCTTATTGTGATAATTTTTTTTCTCGGGAGTACTGCTGGTGTTTTTTATGTGTTTAGATTGTGGTTAAGGTTTTTGATTTTGAAAAGGTCTTTAGTTATGTGCTAATGTATATTCTACCCACGTTTAGTTTAATTCTACACGTAGACATATCTAACGTCGGATTTCTGTCGATGGTGTTGAAAACGCCTCTTTTTAAGTGTGTTGACAAAACTCTTCCAACGTTAATTGATCTCCAATCATGATTTTTTCCAACGGATTAAAAAATTTGATCAATTTTTTCGAGTGAAGGCGTTCTATTGCCGTTACTTGTTTTGAAAGAAAAAGCAATACCTTTTTTTTGGACAATACTACCCAAGCAATAATTTATTACGTAAATTCATTCCATTTGAAATATTTTTAAAAAAATTAAAAGCGTGTGATTAATGTAGTTAAACAATTGTTACCCCGTTGTAAATGTTCAAACAAATACCATTTGTATTAAAAGTAACTTTTGTATTTTTTTTCTTTTAAGCACATACTCGTTTTTATTTTCTTTATTTTTTCCTCATATTTCAGCAAGATTGCGTGTGAAATAAAAAAAGAGACGCATTATTTTTAATTTTTCTCTATTAGACGCTAGTCAACCAGAATTATGTACTTTTTCGCTTGGTAACTTTCATTCCATTGTACATTTCATTAATGTCGTTCATTTTCATTCGTAATTTTGCGTCATAACCTGAAGCGAAAACACTCAAATAAAAAATTAACTTCTTTCTTTTAATCAAAATTAATACCTCTTTACATTTTTAACCCCATCGTATCTGTTCGATACAGTTAATAAAAAGTATTTTTTATTTTCTTTCGCAATTACTTAGTGTTTTACCTATGTACAGTATTTATGTTCTGTAAATATTAGTATAATACTTAATATTACCAAATTGTTGGAAATATGTGTTAAGGTCTCAGTATATTAGTTTAGTTGAAGTTTATTTATTTCAAATAGATTCAAATATTTGGTTTTCAAGTTTAGTTTTTTATTGTTTTGAGAGCAAAATCGACAGTTTGGTATTTTATAGGGTGCAGCTCGATTCTTTTCCAAGGAGGTGGAAGGATGGAGATTTCTTAGTGTTGTATGTGAGAATGATTCATAACATATATTTTATAAACTGAAGAAAAGCAATTTTTTCAATTCCAATCAAGTAATTAAACAAATTTTTTTATAACTTTTTAAAAAAATTTATTTCAAAAATTAGAAAGAAAAAAATTACCTACTTCGAAAACTTGAAAAATTTAGAAAGTTGTTTCACTACAAAAACATTTAAAAAATGTTTTCTAGTTTATTCCTACAAAATTCAAAAAAATTTCTATTTATATTCTAAAAAAAGAGAAATTTTTTACTAAAAAAAGTATAGAAATTATTTATGCCAATTAAGCATTTTTTTCAGAAATCACAATCCAACTCTGAAATTAACCCCCGAAAATCATACATTACATTGACAATTTACAATTTCGAAAAATTATTGGATCATTAAAAAGTAGAAATTTTTAAAATTTAATAATTTTTAGAAATGTACAATTTTGGAAAAAGTGATGTCTTTTGAAAATTCTACCATTTTTGAAAAATCAATAATTTTTGTGAATCAGAGAATTTTATAAAATTCAACAATTTTGGGAAATTTGGCATTTTTTGAAAATTTACAATTTCGAAAAATTATTGGATTATTAAAAATTGGCAATTAAAAATTAATTTTTTCAAATTTTTCAATTTTTAAAATTTAAAAATTTTTAGAAATGTGGCAATTTTTGAAAAGATGATGACTTTTGAAAATTCTGCTATTTAAAAAAAAATGAATAATTCTCGTGAATTAAAGTATTTTATAAAATTCAAAAATTTTTGAAAATTTGTCATTTTTTGAAAATTTACAATTTCGAAAAATTAACGATTTTTAAATATTCGGCAATTTTTAATAATTCAACAGGTAATTTTGATTTATTCCATAAAACGCCCTTCTCCTTCCTTGAAAATGTGTTGTATCAGAACAAGAGCGAAGCAAGTTGCAAATTAAAAAGATGTTTTTTTTACAGTTAATGAGAGCCGAAAAAAGAAGAGGGGTGTAAAAACGGGGGGGGTGAAAGAAAATTGGGGGAAGTCTTCAAAAGCTGTGAGGGATCTCGATACTCCTGATTTTTTTTTATATAGTCAGTTTTTGGCTGCAGAGCTATTCAATTTTTTTTCTTCATTCTTCAAGTTTATTCAATGTTACAAATTTCTGATTTATTAAATGTTATCTAATAAATATTTACCTACTTATTCAAAAAGAAAGTTACGTATTATATTTTTCCAATTTTTCAATACCTATCCTATACCTATTACCTACAAATTGATATTGTTTTTTATTTATTCAATTTGTGCAAGTACCTAAATTTCAATTTTAATTTTAATTTTTTAATTTATTTAATTTTTAAAAAACTGCAATTCATTCAATTTTTGAAAAATTTTCAATTTATCAGTTTTTGCTATTACTGAATTGAATAATTTCTTATATTTATTATACTTTTTACAAATCATTTTTTTTTTCAAGCTCATTGAATTTTTTACTATTTTTCAATTTATTAAATTTCGAGTTATCCAGAAAATAGGAGACCGCAGCATGCACGTTGCAGCTATCTATGCCTGTTACATTTGAAGCCTGAGCATTTTTTTTTTTTTTTTTTTTTTGGAAAACTTTGATGAAAAAGTTACCCTCTCATAAAAATATTTACAGCAGCATTTGTAATAAGTAATCATTTCTCAACGTATTTAGGTTTTATATTCTGTTACAGGCCTAGCACTTATTGAATAAAATGGATGGTCAAAGTTACCAGCATGAGAACATTTTCTACGACCCCGCGGCTGTACTATTAATGTTATTTGTGTGGTGCGCAGCATGCGGAGCAATTTTATATTATTGTATTAAATGTGATTGTGAATCAAGCAACGGCTACGGCGGAGGAGGAAGAAGCAGAGTTCACTACCAACCTCGACCAATATCACACGATATTGAGACAGCCAACTGTAGGGATGATGACTATGATAGAGGAAATAACTACAGCAACCATTATCCTAATTATCGCCTATATCCAGATGATAGCACAGATCATTATAGTCATCATCACCATAATAGCAGCCACCACGGAGGAAATGACTACAGCAACCATTATCCCAATTATCGCCTATATCCAGATGAAAGCACAGATCATTATAGTCATCATCACCATAATAGCAGCCACCACGACAGCAGTGATCATCACTATAGCAACCATCATGATAGTGGTAATGATTACGGAGGAGGTGGAGGCGGATATGATAGCGGTGGCGGTGACGGCGGTGGCGGTGGCGGCGACGGTGGCGGTGGTGGTGGATACGATGGTGGTGGCGGTGGATACGATGGTGGTGGCGGTGGCGGCGGCGGCGGTGGATACGATGGCGGTGGCGGATGTGACAGCGGGGGTGGTGATTGTGGCGGCGGCGACTAATAACATCGTTTAGGTTTTCACTTTGAAAAATGAAGATTTATTGAGCTTCAAAACCTTGATCAAGATTATTAAATTGATTTTTTTTACTCACTGAAATGATCAGTGATTAAAAGTCATTTCTTTTTTAAATTGTCGCAGAATCTTTTTTTCTAGTTTTCAATTTTTTTTTTTGATTCGTTAATGTTTTATAGTTTTTCAAAATTTTTAATGCTTGGTTTCTCCATTTTTTGATAATTTTTTAAGACCCCTTGAATTTTTTATTTATTTTAATTACTTATTTATTTTTCGAAAGACCGAATTTTTTAATTTACAATTTTTTTCACTTTTTTTTTTTTAATAGAAAATGTTTTGATTTTTTGAATCATAACTTTTTTTATTTGAATTTTTCTCAGTTTTTAGATTTCTGATTTCTTTCCATGTTCCATGTTTTCAAAAATTTGTTACAAGTTGTTGGACATTTTTAATTTTATCATTAAACATTTTAAATAAATTTTTAATTGCCTAAATGGGTAATATTATTGATAAGTTTCGTATTCTTACTTTCACACAAAAAAATTATCTCTGTGTTTGGTTCGAAGAACAAGAGGAGATGGAAAAAGGTCTGCAAACTGTTTACAGAAAATTGTTCATGTCTTGTAGTTGAGCCTATACTGATGAAATTATCACTCGCAGGTTTTCTGGTAGTGACGTTAACATGGGGGTAGGTGTACGACAACTTGATCAACACGTTACATTAAAATCATATCCTGGTTCTATGTACATTACATACTCGAGATCTCCTGAAAAATGTGACAAATGCTTGATGTTTGTAGTGAAAATATGGTGTAAATATGCGGATAGCGCAGGCACTGGCTCACTGTACTCGAAAACTGGTAAAAATTTTCTTCGCTTGTTTTCCACACCAAACATTTGGCAGATTTTTGAGAAGGCACTTGAAAATAATACGTACACGTTGCGGAGCGCTGATCGATGGTCGTGGTCGGAGGCATTATCCCCGCGAGGATATATTTTTCTCATTTCAATCACCTGTCATTCGAGTCGTTTGTCTTGTCTTTTTTGAGGCGCGATTGTGTCCTTCCCATTTACACCCGAGAAAAGAACACTTAAAATTGTTGAAAACTCCAAGTTCTCTGGCAACGAGACATGATGCGATGCCCCTGCTCGCTCTCGCTCTTTCGGCGTGTTTTCTATTTTATTCATAATCCACTTCACATTGTTACTGTATGTATTTTCAATATGTTTATCTTTTGACGTTGTGTCGCTTTTGTATAGTTCGTTTCGGTTTTTTTTTTCTCTTTCTTTTCCAAGCAAGAGTACTTTCCACCGTTTCACGTGTCATAGACAGAGCTGTGCAATATATACGTGTAAACGTATGCTGAAACGTGTGGTGTGTGTATGTGTGGTCGTTATGTGCGCTAAAAAGTAAAAATATCGATTTTTAGTAATAACTGAGCCGCGGTGACGTGCCATCCACTTGGCTGTTATTTTTGGTCGCATTGTATAATCTATGTATTCGTGTAAGAGGATGAAGCATTTCAAAGCTTCGAGTATTTCGCTTCTTGTTTACATTGTACTGGTTTGGATTTCCTTTTCACTCGTATCTTTTCGTCAAAATTGTAATTTTCAATCTTACTAAAGTATCCGTGTTTTTTTTTCTTTTAAATAGTGTGAGGTTTCCCTCCCCTGTTCCTATAGTTCAATCAGCTCGAAAAAAAGAAAAATAAATATCATGAATATTTCAGTCGAAGACAGTTCTAAGCCAGCTACACTCTCTATAAATCACTTTTTGACCAAATAGACTAACTACGTACGTCACGAAATTCGTAAGCAATCGAGCGAAAAAGCAAGCAAATCATTTAAAAAAAAATGTAATTTTTTTTTAATGATCGACTTGCAAATGATTTATTTTTAAAAAATCTCTTTATAGCAGCATTCAAAAAAATCTCAAAGCAATTTCCCCTGCTTTTGGAAAGAATTTCCAGAAATGAAATGAAAATTTTTTAAAAATCTTGTCAACAAATTTTTTGAAAAAAAAAAAACAAACGAAAAAAGACATGAATAAAAAAATTGAAAATTTAGAAAAATTTATAACTAAAAACATTGCACATGTTTACATTTAAAAAAAAGAAGAAAACAAGATATGTAAATATATATATATATTAAAATTATTACTTGGACAAAATTTGTTTCGGT
>FIZV01000671.1:0-17346 GCA_900050545.1 Trionymus perrisii | reverse complement strand
AAAAAAATAACAGAAAATTTTTGAAAAAAAAAAAATGTTAAAATTGGGTTAAAATTTTTTTAATTATCATAAATTTAAAATATTAGAAAAAATTGCTGAGCGATGAAAATGACTGGAAATTAGAGAAACACAAATCAAACTGATAAAATGGAAAAAATTAAACATAAAAAAATTGGAAAAAAATTGAAATAAAATTTACCGAAAATTCCAAAAAAATAACAATTCAAAAAAAAATCAAACTAAAAACATAAAAAAATGATTAAAATTGTTGACTGGGAAAAATTGAAATGAGTGACTGAAAATTTAAGAAATGCTTCAATCCAAAAAAATTAAAAAAAAAATGAAATAATGAAATTGAAAAAAATTGAAATGAATTAAAAAAACCACGAAATTGAACGCAAAATTAAAAATAATCAAAAAATAAAATAAATTTGAAATAGGTAATTGATAAATTATAAAAATAAAAAATGAATAAAAAATGATCGAAAATTTTTGAAAAATCAATGTTAAAATAAATTAAATTTTAAATAGCAGGAAACTCTTTTTTTTTCTTTTTTTTTTTTTGATGAAAATTAAAAATATCTAAGTTTTGAATCAATCATACAGGAAATTGATCAAAATTAAAAAACAAAAATTTCAAAATTGTCAAAAGCACGACGAATCAAAAATAATAAAAAATTACTGAATAAAAATCAAAATATTACAATGAAAATGAATGAAAAATTATTAAACGAAAATATGACAATTGAAAAAAAAAATTGTATTAAAAATTTAAAAATTATTTCCAAATGATAAAAATTCAAAATTAAACAAAAAATACAGAAATTGAAAGAAATGTGTCCAGTAAAAAAATTAAAATAAAAGTGACTGAAAATTTAAAAGAACCTATTTCAATTTAAAAACTTTAGAAAATAACCAATAACGATCGAAAATTGTTGAAAAATTAAGTTACAAATAACTTAAAGCTGTATATATTTTTTTTTAAAATGAAAACTGAAAATATTCAGTTTTGAATCAATTATAAACAAAATTGAACAAAATTAAAAATTGGAAAAAATCAAAAATTTTAAAATTGTCAAAAGCATGGTGAATCCAAAATATTTAATAAAAAAATTACTGAAAAAAAATGCAACAAAGTGATTGAAAATCGTTGAAAAAAATTAAAATATAAGGTCAACGAGCCTAATTGAGAACACTAATGACAGTTTTTCAACAACCATGAAATTCAAAATATTGTTGTTGAAAATGGGGTCTTCAGAGTTGAAAATTTAAAATTCTCGTCAATTCCAAGATGTACAAAAATTACAAGAAAATGTTTCCAGTTAATATTCCAACACAAGTATAAAAAAAAAAGAAAAAAAAAAAGACTTAAATTAAGACCTGTAAAATGAAGAAAAAAAATTAAATAATTTTTTATGTAGGTACTCGATATGACAATTTTGACAAAATACGTCTCCTCTCACTTTTCAACATCTAAAATTCAAAGTACTAGTGGCCTATACTTTGAAAAAAAAAATTAAACAAATTTTTACACCCTCGATAAATAAATTTTTCAAAAAAAAAACATCATTTGCACTCGAATTAGGCATAAAAGGTCATAAAACGATAAGATAACCTTCGCATCGTAATGTCAGCACTGTGCCTCGCGAACGAATTCGTGCCTTTTATTAAAATTCCTCTTCACAGCCCTCATTCGCCTATTCCAAAGCTCCATTACACATCCCTCGTTCGATTCTACCCTTTACCTTCACCTGCTCGATGCCAGCGACGACACTATTCTCGCGCACGCGACATCACGTACCGCACATTTAACCCTAACACCTGCTCTAATTCGCCGCCATTTCGACCAATCAGCTCGTCGCGAATTAATCACCGTTTGTTTCCACGAATAAGGCGATTAACCTTGAAACCACAAGCTCAGCCCTTCTACTCTTACAACTACACGACGACCAAGAAGAATACCGGTACATAGAGCACACAGGTAACTGGTATAGAAAAAAAAAAAAAAGGTACATACTAAACAATACTACATTGGCGAACCAAATCAGGAAGAGATGAAAAAAAAACTAAAAAAAAAAACCTTTTTTTTTTCTACACCACCTTGGTTGGTGCAAAAGAAGAAGAAAAAAAAACCTGTAATAAATTCGCAATGTTTGGGGGTAGTTGTGGTTAAATCACACCCTTAATAGTACAACCTGATCTAACCGACTCTCCTCGTCCTATACCTTGCTTGGGGCTGGCTCGGGGTGGCCGGTGGGGTAAATCCACCCTTGCGCGAGTGGTGTCTGGCCACAGTGGTGTGGCTCGCTATAGTGAGGGATGCTCCGCACCTCGCGCGTTAAGAACCCGCGTCCGACAAATTATTTGAGATTATTTTTTTTCGGAAGCTTCGATACAGATCTCGTTTCTAAAGTAACCGACAGATAACGCGTTGCCGAGCCGCGCCGTATCGTAGAGTACCGCACGTTTTTACTATACGCTCGACTATTGCAGTTGCCTTCATAACTTCGGAGTAATCTGAACGCATACTAACTACTGATTAGTATCGTATCGTCGGACGTCCAGTTACGTACGTATTTCTTCTCGTAATACGAAAAATCGAGTAAAAAATCCTAAAAAGAAATACCATCGTGTGGTAAAAAAATCAAGTTACGTTTTTTTTTTTATTTTTCGTCATCAGTTCGTCGCTTTTTTTTTTTCATAAATAACACGTGCTTTAAATAATTTTTTTTTCGTCAATTTTTAGTTTAATTTTTTGCTCAGTTTTTTTTTTCATCTGTTTCGCGTTTCGAATTTTTTTTTTCGTCAATTTTTTTTGGTGCAGTTGTAATTTTGTTTATCGGTCGATAAATTGCGCGATTAATTATTTTCTCAGTTCGGCCTACTCGACGATGTAGAAATTATCATTGTTATATCTAGTTCGCGGATGTGCTTGCAAAATAGCGTTATTTTTATATCGATTCGTTGGCTCGTACGTCGATTCTATACTTCGAACATGTTTCGAATAAAATTCGGTTAAATGTTGAAGGCTTGTTGGACGAAGGCGACAATTTAACCGCTCTGGCCTAGAGGATACTACGATGCTCGGAACATTATTATCGACCCGATGAGCCGTGAAAAAATGCCAAATGCTGCCAGCGATCCTTCGATGCCGAGGATCGAGGCGACCACCGATTGCTATCGAAATTCCGATCAGGACGACGACGACTGCGATGGCAAAAAGATAAATAAAAATCGACGTAAGCTAAAAAGACACGAATACAGATTACGATACAAGGAGCTAATATCGTACTTTAAAATACCCTATTTAAGAATTAGCCCGAATCCTTTTTCGATTGCTTTCTTAATTTTAGTGATAATTTCCAGCGACCTTTGGCCGCATACTAAATCCTCGCTGTACGTATCGTGTACGCCGGTACTGTTTAGACACTATAATCATAAAATGTTAACGACAAAGGTTAACCAGCAACAAAACATTTCTAAGTCAAATACTAATCTTATGAACGATGTAAATATGGTGGCGACGGCCACAGCCAATGCAGCTACGACCAGCAGTACTAGTTTATCGATATATGATAAATCATCGTCGACGTCGACGTCGTTGTCGTTGTCGTCGTTGCCACAGTCGCAGTCGCAGCCTAATACGCTTCTTCTTCTTCGTAATAGTAATAATAATAATAATAATTCGTTAAAAAATAATGTAAATAATACTGGTGAAGAGTTCCTAAATCGCGATTCCGAGTCGTCTCAGCAGCAGCAGCAGCAAACACCGCAGCAACAACACCACGAGTTCCTCCAGCTCCACGGCAGCAGCATGAGCATGAGCAGCAGCAAAAGCAACCCACGTCGTCGTTTCGGACGAAGCTACAAACCGTATAGAATCTCCGACAATACGAACAACATCAACAACGCCTCGTATCTGGTTCCGGCCCTGGTCCCGGGCCCGGGCTCGGATGGTTCAGCCGGCAGCCAAAGTCGAAGTTTTTCTAAGTCTTCGTCGACGACCAGTTCCTTGATATCGCCATGTTCGCACGTCGGCGACGAAACCAATGAGATATCCGCTCGGGCGTACATGGCCGAAACCATATTCGAGGGTAAGGTACGCTCCAAGAGCTCGGTACGTGACCCCGGCGGCAAATACGGAGTCACCTTTGTCGTCCAGCATGTGCACAAGGATCAGAGCAACGGTCTGAATGCGCTCAGGTTGCGAACCCAGGTCCGGCTGTATTTCAAACAGAAGCTCACCACTACCAAGCCGACGGCTCACTGCGTGCAGAGGTATAACTATACGAGGAGGCCGGGCGATCTCACCAAAGCCAATATTAAGAGAGGCAGAAGGTACATTGTCTTCGTTAACGGTATCGGACCTCATAATTATACCATACTCGGCGAGCCTGTGCCGAAAACGAAAAAAAATTTACAAGCTGTACGAGACGTGCTGTGCCGGAATTGTGGTAAGTACTGAGAGATTTTTTTCCTAGTCCAATTACTCGTATGGTGGTTAAGAAAGCTCAATCTTGGCTGAATGGTTTTCTATTCGACGTAAATAAGATTTCTCCTTCGTAATTCTATTTTCCATAAAGAGTGATATTTCAGTGGTTATATTTTTTGATGGGAAAAAATCGTAAAAATTCTACGCAGAAAATTAACAATTTTTGGAATAAGAAACTCGATAAATTTTTACGATGAGAAATTGGCAGAATTGATTGTATCAAAACTTGACAATTTTAAGGACGAAAAAAATTGTCTACCTCTTGAAATGAAAACTTTATCAACATTTAGAAATGAGGAATACGTCGAATTTTTAGAATAGAAGAAGAATAATTGATAATTTTCGGAGTTAGAGTCATAAAAAAATTTCAGAATTAAAACTTTTTTAATTAAACTAAACTCGGTAAAAATTATCGATTTTGAACATTGTAAAAATTTAATAAATTCAAAGATTTTATTTTAGGCAAATAATTGTTTTCAAACCCATTTTTTTAAACTAGGGAAATTAAAATACATATCGAGAATCTCTATTTTGGGGGGGAGGGGGTTGAAAAAAAGTTATAAATTACCGATACTTTGTTGATAGATTTTTGGGAGCAATTTATACAAAGCTGATACATTTTTGAATTTTCAAAATGGGAATTTCAAATATTTTCGGAAAAAAAAAATTGTTAACTTCTAAGGGCGTTGAAAAAAAAATAAAAGTAAAAGATTTATCAAATTTGTAGAATGAGAAATTTGGAAACGTTCAAAACGGGAATTTTGAAAATTTTCTAGAATAGAAAATTCGTCAATTTTAAAAATGAGAGTTTTTTGAATAGAGATAATTTTTAAAATGAGAAATGCTACTTTTCAAAATGAAAATTTAGAAAAATTCTTAGAATAAAAAATTTGAAGTCAAAATCTTGTCAACGTTTCCAAATGAGAAATTTGACGATTTTGTGAAATCAAAAATTAGTGAATTTTCAAAATTGGAATTTTGAATAATTTTTAGAAAAATAAATGTCAATTTCTTAGGTTAAAACTATGAAAAAATTTACAAAGAAAAATTTGTCCACTTCGTAAGTACCTACGAGTAAAATGAGAAATTTGTCAGAGCAAATTCTGAAACGAGAAATACATCGATTTTACAAATTAAAAAACTTTTAAAATTTAAAATGGAAATTTGAAAACTTGAAAACAAATTTATTAATCATCAAGATGAAAATTGAAAAAAAAATTAAAATTAGGTATATACTTATAAAATTGTCAGCTTTCAAAATGAAATATTTGCCAATTTTCAGAATGAAATTTCTAAAAATTTCTAAAATGAAAAATTGGTCAATTACTCAGATTGATATAATCGTGAAAAAATCTTAAAATAAAAAAATAATCTATTTTTAATTAATTTTTAAAACTTTAAAGAATAAAGCATCAATCATAGTCTTTAAAACAAAATGTTTATCAATATTTTGAAATGAAAAACTTGGACAGCTTAGTAAAATGGAAATTTTGAAAATTTTCTATAACAAACAATTCATCACTTTTCAAGGCGAGAATTTCCAAAAATAATCAAAATGTAAAATTTGCCAACCAATTCCGTAGAGTGAAAAATTATCTTGAAATATATTTTTACAATAAGAATTTTGAAAAAATTTTGAAAAGAAAAATTTGTTAATTTTGAAATCGAAAATTTGATAGTTTTTAAAATGGAAAACTTGTCGATTTCATAGAACAAAAATTTTTCCAATTTTTAAAACATGAGAATTTGAGGAAAAATTTCAGGGTGTTTAACAAAATTTCCAAATCAAAAATCAGTACCTTTTCAGCACTTTTTAAAATTATTTTTTACGTGCCCCTCCCCCCTTCCCCCCACCAAAACTCAGTTTTATAAAAATGTCTAAATAGTGAAGAAAAAAAAAATTAATGCACAAAGAAATACCAAAAAAAAGTACTACATAAATAGGACAGTGTTGCCATATTTTTATTTAGAATGATTAAGGGGAAAAAGAATTTCTATCGTAATAAATTTTGTTGAAAAAAT
Source organism: Trionymus perrisii (assembly GCA_900050545.1). Classification (NCBI taxonomy): domain Eukaryota; kingdom Metazoa; phylum Arthropoda; class Insecta; order Hemiptera; family Pseudococcidae; genus Trionymus; species Trionymus perrisii. Next base: position 10,832 of record FIZV01000671.1, on the reverse strand, counting down.
TGAAAAGAAAAAGAATTTAACAAAAAAAAGAGGACCTTTGAACAAAAATCAGCACTTTTTCGATTTTCAGCACTTTCATCACCTGTTAGACACCTTGAATTTAAACTGAAAAACTGGTTCACGTATAAAATGATAAATTGATCAATTTTTGATATTTTAAAAAAATGGAGAAATTTGTCATCCTTCAGAAATGAAAAACTTGCCGATTTCGTAGAATGGAAAAGAATAGAAATTTTGAAAAATTTTCGGAACGAAGAATTTTTTTTAAATTTTGGAATAAAAAAATTTTCAACTTGAAAATGCAAAGTTTAGTCAGTTTTTAAAGGGGGAAATTTTTCGATTTAGTAAATTGAGAAGTCCAACGTTTGGAATAAACTTTTTTTTAAAATATAAAACGAAAAAAAATCATTTTTCGAAATGAGAAATTCATCGATTTCGAAGAATGCAATTAATTTTTAAAATAGAAATTTTCAACAATTCTTAGAACGAAGAATTTTTATTTTTTAGTATGAAAAATTCGTCAATGTTTTGAAAAGAGAAATTTGTTGATTTTTAACAACGATAAATTTCAGGGTTGCAAAAATAGTACGATTTTTGAAAGTATTTCACAAGGAGAGTGAATGAACTGTATTGAAGCTCTTAGGAGCATTCCCACAATGAAGTATTTTTGAAAAGAGTCGAAGTAGATATTTCGAGGAATTCAGAATTCCTCATTCCTTTCCATTTTTACAAATGTTTACAAGTTTGAAAAAAAGTTTCTGAAAAATTCTTGTATTTTCCAAAAAATTTCTAAATTGAAAAAAAAATGCTTGCAAATTTTGTGAAAAAGTTTTCTATAATTTAGTGGCAAATTCTGTAAAAAAAATTCAAAAATTCTGAGGTCCAATTTTTCTGAAATTTTGTAAAAATGAATTAGTGGAGTGCAGTGGGAGTTGAAATCATCAGATTTGAAGAATGAAGTCGAAGTCAAGTTATGGGAGCGTAAGAATTGTATGAGGAGAGGATCTCAAGTGAAAGAGCACTCTTCAGATTTTTTCAACAAAAATTTGTCAATTTTCGAGATAAAAATTTTGAAAAAAAATTCAGAGTAAACTTTTTAAAATGAGAAAATTTGTTATTTTTCAAAATAAATAATTCATCAACCTCCAAAATGAAAATTTTGAAAAATTTATTGAATAAAAAATTGCCCATATTTTCAAATTGAAAACACGTCATTTTTTAAAACAGTAAATTCGTTAATATCATTAAAAAGAAAACTTTCGACAATTTTCCCAAATAAACTCGACCCTCTACCTGGTTACATCCTCGAGATCGCACCAAGACGCTAATTAGCCACCCTTGAAAGGCGGTCATCCTCGTAGATCGCATCTACGCGTAAGATCTCCTCTACACCTCTATATCGCAGCCGTGGTATTTAGACGCCATGTGCCACCATCACCTCCACCTTAATCTCGTAAAACGTGGCTCGCGCCGCGCCGAAAAGACACACAGGAGTGAATAAATAAAATGAGTGGAAGGAAAAAAAAATCGAGAGGAGAAAGAAATTAATGAGCTCGGCTACCACTTTAAAGAGATAGAATGAAAGAAAAAACTCCGGCATCTGCACAATGTTTTATAAATTAAGTGCCATTACCACCTGATATCGCCCGATAAGAAACACGCCGCTGCCGGCCGTCGTCGCCGCGTTCGCATACCGCATACAACACTCTCCACCTGTTCGTTATCTATATTATATGCGCTACTATACCTGTACGTGTGCCTCAGTGTGTGAGTGTACGTGTATACGGTAAAAAGAGTAATATAGGCAGGCTCATCTTTCTTTCTCTCGTAGCATAATATATATGTATATTATATATTATAGTGGAAGATTGTTTCACGAGGAATTCTGTACGTAGCTGGTGTTTCAGCTGAGGTGTCGTGATTGATTGTGTGATAGTTATTAGCTCGCGTTAACGCCACCATCATCATCATCATCATCGTGGCGGGAGAATTTTCAGAAAAAATTGGTAGCTCATTTCATCATGTTGTAGGTCTTCTTTTCAATTCCCGCCTGGCCTGTGCGTTCCTTCTCACATTCGCCAGATCAGACTCGATAATGGGTCAGTCGACCTCCTAGTCTCGCCCTCCTTCTAATCAATCTTCAAAAAAAAAAGTAGTTGTACAGTTTCCTGAAAGAGGGCGTCGTAAAGTGCGCATGTGCAGTACGCGATAAAGCTGCGTCTTTCCCCCTTCCATCGCACAAAAAACTGCTACCATAACCGCCGCGCCATCTCTGGAATAGCTCCATAACTAAACAAAAAATGAGAACGAGGCGAACGAGCTCCTGATCATCAACAAAATTAGCGAGGCTTTTTTTATGCATGGGTGGGCTATTTATAAAATAGGCTGAACCATGATACGAGTGGTTTTTCACTTTTTCGAAAATTGGTAAAAAAAAATTGCGAAAATCAGATTTTTCAAAATTGCAATTTTTAGTCTTTAGAAAGTTGTGGAACTTGTGGAATGGTAATTTTTTTGAATTGATCCGCAATTATTGGCGCTGATCCACAATCGGTAGCAACTATTACAAAAATAATGAATAGTGATGATGATCAGGCTGTAAATGAGTATCAAAAGTGGACCGATTCACATTCACAAAAAAATGTAGAGAGGTGTTAGGTAAGGGCCGAGCACGAATAAATTTTATTCGAATCGCATTCGAAAAAATAATTCGGCATTTGTGGCTCGAATCGGTTTTCAAAGTGTGATTCGTGATTCAGACTTTTCTTGGGTTTTTAATTCGCAAGTCCAAATATATTTATTACCTATTATTTTCATTATTTTTGTGAAAACTGCTACAGAACTGTACAAGTTATAAGGATCGACAATCATGGAATGAAAGATCTTGAATAATTTGTTTTTTCCAAGAAAATGTATATTTTGAATTACTTTTTCAATTTTTTTTTTTTTAAAATTATTATTCACTCACAATTTAATGAATTATTGATGATGAAACTTGAAAACACTACTTGAATATCTCATTTCAAAATGTGGTCAGGATCAGGATAATATTTATATCAATTTGATGTAAATGAAATAATGATAAATGAATTGATGATGGAAGAGCCTCTCGATTTTCTCTCTAATTCATACTCGATTTCCCTTTCCCGAATGTTCAAGAGCCCAAGAGGTCTCTGTTTTAATCTTTTAGATATTCAACGCACAATATAATTTTACTTTTGTAATTTTTTTTCTTCATTTATTTAGTCGACGATTCTCTTCAATTTGTTTTCATCCTTCCTGCGACGTTCCACTTTTTTGTTTCAATCTCTCATTTCTTTACTTATTTGAACTTTTTTTTTCAATTCGTTCTCGATTTCCAATCTCAAGTACACTGAAAATAGTGACGCAATCAAGGGAACCCTCTTGCCAGTTCCTCTGCACCTCGCTTGTTTCTACTTTACCCAATGATATATATATATTTTTTCTTGATATATGTAGCAAGAAGTTTACGAAATTGTTGATGTTGAATTGTTAAATAAATTTCGTTTTTACTTTTTATGCAAAAAAATATGAATATTTTTCCTTTTTTGAGGTTCCCATGGCCTTCATAAACAATACTAAAAAAAAAAAAAATTGCAAAAAAAAAAGTTGATTTGTTATTTGCAAAAGTTTATCCTTGAAGAAATTATTCCTGATTTGTGATTCAAATAAAAATATTTGAAATGATCCCGTTCCTGAATCGGGGTTCCCAGGAGGCCATAAGCCCTTGGAAATTAGTCGATCACCAAAGAACAGTAGTTCTAAGAATGACATGGTTTTTTTCTGACGAATGTGATCTAGCTCCACCTTGTGGAAATCTATAGTAACATTCTTTTGGCTCCAATAACGAAATGAACTATGTAATTATGTCACAATACATTTCGCTATCCACATTTTAAGTGAAAAAAATTGGCCCTATAATCATTTTTCTTGGCATTGAACAGCAAACTTCAATTTTCGGAGGATGTAAAGCCTTTATCAAGATAACCTCGGAGGTTGTCTGCACTGCAGAAATTTGAGAATTTATGTACTTATCCGAAGTGAATCAAGAACAAGCTTCATCACTGGAAAGTAAATTATCAAATTTTGCCATTAGACCATTTTATTTTCTGATAAGCCATTGATAAAATGGAACCCTTTTCTGGCCCATCTGACGGTTTCAATTCTTGAACCACACTTACTCTGTATAAGGACACAACTTCCACTATTTTGTGGTTCGTTGGGTTGACTTGGTGTAATTTCCATTTGAAAGAAGACATTCCGAGCATTTGCATGAACTCTTGAAAAAAAAAAAAACAATTTTTCTCAAAACTGATCCACAATAATTGACAGTTTACTCTATCTCGTATTAGCCGAGGAAAGGACGTTACGTCTCGGATTACCTAGTTTTTAATTTTCAGGTTTTTTCTTTCTACATACGACTGTTCCTCTTCTCTTGCTCTTGCAACTTTCGCACATTTTCCCACGAATACAAACGTAAAGTACTTCCGGAAGGTCCGCACAGCGTGCATATTCCGTACACTTGCGCATAAATTAGCCATCACGCCGCTCGCTCCGTTCTTGGTATAATTTTTCTTCATTTATAAAGCTCCTCCTGCCACGTACGAACTAAGTACCTACACGTGCAAATGACAGACGTAGACGATGATAGGTGAACTTGGCAAAAATTACGTTTTTTTTTTTCATATTCAAGGCTTTTAATTTGGTGAATGGGTTTTTGAAAAAAAAAATAGAGAAGGATCTGGAATTGAAATATCCAAATCTGTATACCTAGAACAAGCAGTACGATAGAAAGAAATCCAAAACAATACTTCAAAAATTGGAAAAAAAAATCAAATGCCAAAATCACTCGAATAAATTTAAATAAAACAAAAATTTAAATTTAAAATTTAAAAAAAAATGTAGAAAAAACGAAACACTTACAAACTGGTCAAACACCCAAACACCTCACCCTAAACTTCCCACCGAGCGAAACACTCCTGAATCCTTTCGTTCGTTTCCCTGAAGGCGCAATCTCGTTCTTTTCGTTCGATCCCGACTCTCATCAGACGAATCAGTTGAGGACGCTGGGCGACGCGACGCGACGTGCACGAAAGTTGTAAAAATAAAAACAACACACGAAAGATAAGAAATCACAAGCGAGCCGCTGATAGACGCTGCGAGACCATAGACAGAGAGAAAAAGTATATAAGTGAGAAACATTTCACATCATTAATTTCGTAGTCAGCCGATTTAATGCGAGGGTCGTTGTAACACACAACTTCGCATCCGAGAGTCGTCGTCGTCGACGTATATATTTTTTCTTACTCTGCTACCTCTTCTCGTCTTCTTCCTTTCTCCGAGAGTGTGTTTTTCTTTCGGCGACGAAGACGAAAGAAATTCGTCGTCCGTCGTGTCGCTCGTTGCTATACTTAATCGGCTCGTCTTCGTACGTACTAATACATTAATTTTGAAAACCGGATACTTGTTGTGTAATTGACTTTTCGTGCCAATAATTTAGGTTTTTGAACTCGCCAACTTACTACGAATACAACGCGTAAATTTCAAAAATTAATGTACTATGGAGCTTAAAAGGGGTAATTTTCGTACACATGTTTTTTATAATCGCAATTTTTTTTCTACGTTCGCATCGACGTCGTGTCTGAGTTGACCATCGTGAAGGTGGAACCGAGCGAAAAAATTGCGAGCTTTTTGCGTCAGCCGATGGTTAACGTGTGGTCGGAATAGGATTTTTTCAAACGAAAAAGTAACATAGAACACACCTCTTCAAATGAACGCAAATGATTATGTTGATAAGAAAAAAAGAATAATAATTAAAAGTTTGTCAAATTAAAAAAAAAAATAAATAGGTATAGGTTGGCAATATTCAAAATGAAAATATTGAAAATTTTAAGATGACGAATAACAATTTTTCAAACTTATAGAAGTTGTTATTCATTTCGAATGAAATGAGAGAGTTACAAACTTTTCAAAATGAAAAATTCGTCAATTTGTAAACAGAAAATTTTCAAAAAAATTTTTACACAAAAATTGATTAATTTTTCAAGCAAGTGTTACGAAAAAAATTCAGAATAAAAAATTTTCTCATTTTTAAGCGAATTTTTTAAAAGGATTAATTTATCAATTTTTAAAAATAACAAGTAGAATTTGAAAAATAGAATGAAATATTTTTCACTTTTTCAAAATGAAAAATCTGTCAATTTTCAAGTGAAAATTTTGAAAAATTTTTGAATTTAAAAATTGGTCAATTTTTAAGATGTGAATTTTGAGGGAAAAAATAGAATGAAAAATTTGTCATCTAATTACGTGTACCTATTTAAAATGGTACCTAAATTTTTCAATTTTTAAAATTAATAATTCCTCGTTTTTTAAAATGAAACTTTCGAAGGAAAAAAATAGAATAAAAAATTTTATCAACATTTTGAAATGAAAAATCTGCCTATTTTTAATATGGGAATTTTTAAAAATTTTCTGGAAGAAAAAATTAGGTCATTTTGAAAAAAAAAAAATAGAATGAAAAATTGGTTGACTTTTCAAGTGAGAAAATTTTTAATGGAAATTTTTTCAACTTTTTAAAAAATTGAATGAAAAATTTGTCGATTCAAAATGAACAAAAAATAAGATAATGTTCAAAAGAAGAATTTTGAAAAAAAAAATGATCAATTTTTAAAATAAAAAATGTAGAAAAAAAATGCTCCACTGTTACTCATAGAAAAATATGTAATTTCAAAAAAAAATAATAATAATAATAAATAAAAAAATAATACAAAATTTTGTCAACTGTTCAAAACGAAAAAACTTTCAACTTGCGTTGTAAGAATTTTGGAGCGGGGGAAAAAAATTGTGTGAAAGTGTTGCAAAAATTTGAAATGAAAAATTTGTCAACTTTTTAAAAGAGAATTTTTGGGGAAAAAATTGAAAATTTGTTAATTCAAATTTAAATTTTTGAAATAGGTATAAAGGTATTGAAAATTTTCAGTAACGAAAAATTAGATACTTTTCAGGATAAAAATTTGAAAAAAATAAAACGAAAAATTGATCAATTTTAAAAATTAAAATGTTGAAAAAATTTCTCATTAAAAAAATCACTCTGAAAAAAAATCGAAGGAAAAATTTGTAGGATAAAAAATTTTGTCAAATTTCAAAATAAAAAATTTGTTAATTTTTTTAAATAGGAATATTGAAAATTTTCTGGAATGAAGAATTAATCAATTTTTCAGAAGAATATTTTGAAAAAACAATTTTTTAATTTGTCAACTACGTATTTAAAAAAGAATTCTGAACAAAAAAATTGTATTTTGTAGAATAAAAAATTTTGACAACTTTTCAAAATGAAAAATCTGTTAATTTTTTAAAATAGGAATATTGAAAATTTTCGAGAATGAAGAATTAGTCAATTTTTCAGATGGAAATTTTGAACAAAAAAATTTTTAAATTTGTCAACTTTTTAAAAAAGAATTTCGAATGAAAAAATTGTGGTTTTTGTAGAATGAAAAATGTTGTCATCTGTCAATTTATGAAATTTTGGATTGAGAAGTAAATATTTTGTCAACTTTTTAAAAAACAATCTTGAGAAAACAACTTCATAAGAAAAATTTATCGATTCAATATGAAAATGTGAAGAAATTTGTCGATTTTGTAGAATGGGAACTTTGAAAAAGAATTAGTCAATTTTTGAGAAAAGAATTTGGAAAAAAATATATTTTATCCATATTTAGTGAAAAATTGGTCTTATTTTCATATAGTATGATGAACAAAAATTTCAAGTTTTTTTAGAATAAGAAATTTGACAATTTTGGAAATGAGAATGAATAATTTAATAAGTGGGTACGTAGCTACGTACATTTAAAATAAGAAATTTTTCAAATCAAAATTTTTCCAAAATTTAAACTTTGAAAACATTAACATGTTGTATTTTAATTTGGAAAGCGGTTTCCAAAAATGTTTAAATTACAAAAAAAAATTGATAATGACTCATTTTCGAACAAGGTCAATTTTAAAATAGAATTTCATAATTTTCGTTGCTATTTTCAATGAATGACTTTTAAAAAATGGATAATTAATTTACATATCATGTACATTTTAAGCTCAAGATAAAAACTTATCTACAAAATTGAATAAAGATAACGTTCTCATTTCCTGACTCCGAGATGCTGAATTTTCATCGGTTCATTTACCATTCATAATTTAATGACCGATGAGTTAAGAATAAAAATACAAAATAGTAAGAGAATATTTCAATTGAAATAAAACCTCCAACCGCGACCTCAACAGCAATTCGACAAAATTCGAATAAATTCAGAAAAATGATAAAAATTTATGCACGAAGCACGAGGGCCTGAGAGAGAGAGTCACACAAAAATTCGCCATAGTTAACAACGAATTTCAAAATTAAATCTATCGTAGGTAAGGTACATCGACTCATTTTCCTACACAACATTCCATCGTGCGAAATAAAATAAAACAGAAGGACACAAAAAAGATCGATTCCTAATTACGTCTTTTCTCACGTAATTTCGTCCAATTTGTTACGAAAATTTTATCACTCCAACTTGTAAGTAAACCTACGTACGTAATACGTTTACAAAGACGACACCCACTGCTGAAAAAATTCACCTCTGCTTCGAAGTCTTTACAAATTATTAAGAATACGACCAGTCGACCAGTGTCATCGATCTTATCGCAAACATTGAATTAAAATTTCGTTCACTCGAAGATCGCTGACACGACATAAGGTTTCCAACCCGATGGAATGGAGGCGTTCGCCTCACGTCACAGAACGAACACAGGTGAGACACTCTTTAGTCATCGCGATTGATACTACAATTTGAAAAATTATTTTCAGTCGAGCAAACAAAACACAAGCATCGTTGGGCCGGCTGATCGAATAGCTTACGTTGGAAAAATGAAATAAAAAAAGTATCAACGACCTGAGCAAATTGAACTGTTAAACGTTCGATGAGTAATTTACGTCTCTTGGTAAAATAGTCATTGTTTATAATAGATTTTCTGGCCAAGCCAGCCGCAAGCTCTGGCTCCGAGTACGCGAGTTGATAGTGTAAATAATCAAACCGGGCGTATAAAGTGTATTTCGGCGAAATCGCGACTTCTTTGGAGCCTCGGCTTGGCTTATACGCCAGAGTGGTGATAGTAATCTTCAAACGATAGAAAGTAGGAGCCTGCGAAACCGCTGCCATAGTCTTCAAGTTGCATACGCGACTCAATACATACTCTACACGAGCAGAGCAGAGCAGAGCAGAGTAGAAGATAGCGGTAAACGTAAAATGGCATCTGGAATAATGCAGAAAAGATAAACCATGTGGCCTATCAAGTCGCCAGACTAAACAATTCCATATAAAGAGACGACAGCCGAAAAAGGCTATAATATAGCCAATAAGGAGATATCTAGCCGTCCAGTGTTAAGTTGTTCTGGAATCGTCTAATTGCACTATCAACCATCATATTGTAACTTTTAAATGACAATTATTGTCATATTGACGAACACCATCGCATCTCATCGCACCAGCATCCAGAACCTCGCCACCATTTCCACCCTGCGTCTTCTCTTTCACTCTCCCTCTCTTCTATAACTTTTCGTTGATAAATTCGATTTCGCTTTTCAATAACACGTTCCCTGCAACACTTCTTACTCTTCCTACACCCTCGATATTTATACCAGACGTTCATTCTTTGAAAAGATGAAAGAGCGAGGAAAAAAAACGAAAGCTCGCCCAACGTATGCGTCATTCAATTCAATAACGCATACGGTCATTTTTCCAAATACCGACTCTTTTTCTACTATGGCTAATTTCGCAACAATAACACAATCGCGATGTACGTCATTGCCATTCCCTCAGAGTCGATAACGTGAGAAAAAATTATCATCTTATGGCTGCTGCTCTTTGTCGCAATTTCATACAAGTCTAAATTAACCGCATCTATAAAGTTATCAGGTGGTAATTATTATTTCTTATAGGTAATTCGCAATTAGTCACATAATCGTCGATAAATTTTATTCAATTGTCGACAAGTCGGCTGGCGCCATCGACCATCGGCTCTATTCACAGATATCGCACAATTTCATTATTCTCGATCAAGTTTTAGGTGGAAATACGACCTTTTAGAATTTCATGTTTGATTCCATTCGAGACAAAAAGCGAAGGAAATTGAAGGTTATCTCGTATTTTGCTCAGCAAAACTCTCGGTCTTAAATTCAAAATGCAATCGATCAAACCATAATGTATCATACCTACTGATACAATGCCTCAGCAGGTCAAGGAAGTACGTGTTCTGAAATTCTCATTTTGCATCCTATTACGCACAACAGCTTTTTTAATCAATAGTTTTTTTGTTTTTTTTTTTGTGAAAAAAAAACTTTCGAAAGGTCATTCAATTCTTTTTTAAATAATTCATCAATTATTCTTCACTCAATTCCCTCCTAAAAAAAAAAAAATCGAGAAATCTACAAATAATTTTAAAATTGAGAAAAAATTGGAATTTTCAATTTATGAAGGTTATTTTGAATTAAAAATGAAATGAAAATAATAGTATCAAATAAAACTGGAAAAATCACAAAATAAAAAATAAATAAATGAGTAGAAAAATAAAAAAACTTGAAAAAAATTAAAAACCAGGGAAAGGAAAAAAATTGAAAATTCAAAACAAAAAACTGAAAATTTAAGTAAAATTAAGAATTCAATTTTTTTCAAAACTGAGAGTTGGAAAAATTTTGAAAAATAAAATTAAAAAAATAAAATAAAAAACTCTCACGCGTTGCGCGTGAGAAGACCGACTTTTTGCGTAAGTTCCAT